>CAJPDP010079189.1:0-10381 GCA_905336975.1 Bombina variegata variegata
ACTTAGAAATTATCATATGAGCCTTCCTAGGTTTAGCTTCCAAATAAGAATGCCAAGAGAACAAAGCAAAATTGGTGATAAAAGTAAATTGGAAAGTTGTTTAAAATTACATGCCCTATTTGAAACATGAAAGTTCTTTTTGGACTTGACTGTCCCTTTAAAGGGCCAGTAAACCAACCAAATAATGTTACATAATTATATAACATTAGCTTAGCGCCAGCTTTCTACAGCAAAGTATTGCACAGATATTTTCCTACCAAAATGAATTTTACAGAACGCGGCCCTGGTCTGGTAGCGGAAGAGAGCTACATTCAGTTTAACTGAGCGATCCGGCGTGCTGTGACTAGACGGCGTGCCCGATTCGCTTAGAAAAAAAACAGACCCACTCAGTAGAGCCAGGAGCGGCATAATGTAAAATTAATTTTCGTAGGAAAATATCTGCAATTCTTTGCTTTAGAAAGCTGGCGCTTAGCTAATGTTATATAATTCTGCACTATGTGCAGAATTATATAACATTATTTAGTGGGTTTACTGGCCCTTTAAATGTCAAAATAATTAAAAATCGTATCACCTCTCAATAATTGCATTATTTCTAAGTTGATAAGTAGAGTATTTTATGAACAATCAAAAGCAAATACTTTAAAATACTATATTGAAAATACAGGACCCCAAAGTAGAAACTCAATGCAACAAACGTGAAAACACCAGCGATCACTGACACACAAGTTAGATCATTAAAACTAAATTGAGTTGATCTGTGATTTCCAATTAGCATAATTGCATGGACATGGTTCTAAAATGACCTGTGAACACCAGAATGTTCTCAATTTTGAACCTGTGTGCTATGAAAAATCTGATTGTGAGACTTGACAAAGTTACAAGAATACATGAAGATTACTGACTAACTAAAAATCAGTCAAAACACATATTGACCATATTCGGGACCACTTCTCAGAGCCGCAGTGCCCATCCTAAAATGACGCCACAGACCGTACGCTACTTTCACAATCTAGCTCTGAAAGAAAGACAGGCAAGTGCTTCACAATTGGCTCAGGGGTTATCAATCATAATTGGAGTTTCTGTGACAGCTCAGACCGTGCAAAGGTCATTGCATAATGTCAACCACTATGGACGGTGTCCAAGGAAAAAAACCTTGCTCTTCAGCACAAAACTGTAAGATTAAACTTTGCTAAACAGTATAGAAAGAAACCTGATGAATATTAAGAGCACATTATTTGGTCAGATGAGACCAATGGAGTCCAGCATGTTTGGCGTGAACCTTGCCAGGATTATTACAGTGAATTCATAGTCCCAACAGTAAAGCGCAGAGGTGGGAATGTGATGATATGGAGCTGCATGGGTGCAAAATATGTTGGAGGAGATGACATTTATAGATGGCACCATGAATGTTTGTAGATATACCGAAATACTGTCTGACAAGATGACTCTCAGTCTCCAGAAGCTTTGCAGAAGAGGAATATTCCAGCATGATAACACAAAAGAATTTCTAAAGAAGAAGAAAGTGAAAACTTTGACCTGGTCAAGTATGTCTGACTTGAATCCAACAGAACACCTTTGGGGTATTTTAAAGAGAAAGGTAGAGCCACACAACCCCTCCAGTAAAGAGCAGCTGAAAAAATGTGTCTCTGAAGAATGGCAGAACACCTTTTTAAAAATTTGTGTAACACTGGTATTTTCCATGCCGAGGAGGATTGAGTCTGACATTAAAAATAAATGTGGACATACAAAGTATTGAAAAAATAAGATTTGAATCTCAGTAATGAAAGGTGTACTGACTTTTGTTGCATTTAGTTCCTACTGTTGTATTTTTATTATAGTAAATCTAAACTGTTAGTTTTTTATTTTACTTAAAGGGACATTATACACTCATTTTTTCTTTGCATAAATGTTTTGTAGATCTATTTATATAGCCCATAAAGTTGTATTTTTTATAAAATGTATAGTTGTGCTTATTTTTAAATAACATTGCTCTGATTTTCAGACTCCTAATCAAGCCCCAGAGTTTTATGTGAATACCGTCCGCTACCTTCTCCAGCTTGCTCCTGTTTGTGTAAAGAGTCTTTTCATATGCAAAAGAAGGGGGAGGGGGGGAGTGTCTGATATTTACCACTGGCAGTGGGCTTTCCAAAAACCTTTTAAACAGAGCTAAACTGAGAGCTTCTAAGTAAGTTTTTAAACAGTTTTATACTGGATTTTTATATCGGTATCTGTGCATCTTATCCTTTATAGTAGTGTCTATTACATGCAGTTATATGAAAATGAGTGTATACTGTCCCTTTAACACCGACTAAGACTGATGATAAAAATGTCAATAGTGATGTGAATTAGCAAATATTATAAATATATAACACTGTACATCTATTAAAAACAGAATATTCAAATCTGTATTAATATGTAGTAGGGTTAGTGTTTTGCTTAACATCTACTAAAACTGAAGATAGGAAACACATGTAGTGCACTTAAGATGGTGGGCAATAGACTGTATTTGATATGCGATTGTGTGGGTGATGAACAGAGCTCCTAAAATTTAAAGGCTACGGTGACTATGTTGTGATATTGAGAATCTCCTACAGTATCTTAGTAATCAGAGTGGACTATATATATTAAAAAACATTATATTTAATACATCAAATGAAAATTAAAACATCAGACAGAATTAAAACATCAATTAAAATGAAAAACATGGATCCATGTGTACAGTTGAATATAAAATCAATATACCATAAAATCTTAGAGTGCAATATATTCAATAAAAAATAGAAGCAGAAGACAATAAACCATATATGATATAAGAAATAGTACTAATGCGGGATATACCGTCCTGTAAATTGTAATAGCTGTCCGCTCATAGAGGAAACAAATAATCAATGTATTTGATATGCATTATAGGGTTGAGAAAAAGACATACTTTGTGCAAATTCAGCACTAACAGTGAGAGTATCACCCCATACCCGTTAAATGACAAACAATCATAGTTAATACAAGTATATTTCCCACCTTTATATGGGACAGTTAATATTGACCCATACATTAATCACCATATGTTGATTACTTTCAGTTATGAAATTGGACCCAAATAATATTTGATTTATGACTAGAGCTAAAGTGATGGTTACTCGAAGCATGTAAGTAATTGATTTTGCTACAAACACCCTCATTTAGATTAACCACACTAAGTCCGATCTAGGTAAAATCTCTTATTGGGGATATCTGTCCCAGTATTTTGGAATATCCAAACCTCCCAGTTTATTACTTTAGCCGAATTAAAACCAATCACTACGCATGCAATTAGAGTTACGCTCCCTCACAAGACAATAACAAATTAGCTGCGCTCATTTTGAGGGTAAGTCCATGAGATACGATGTGATTGGTTGCAGGTCATTGTGATGTTTTGATCCAATCTGCACATAGCGATGGCAGCGGCGCCCCTTTTGACGAACCAGTATTGTTTATATTTGGTCTTCTTAGGGGTGTGCATCTGAGGAGTCATGCAATTGGCTGAAATGTTTAATATTGGGTTTAAAAGGCAGTGATATTGTGAACTCGGTTTGTCAAATTATTCACACATTGAAAAAGGCCCGTAGAGCGGCCGAAACGCGTTTGTTCTAACTTTTTTTGATAAGACCACTGTGTAGGTTGCTGCTGACGCCTCCAGTTATCGGTCAGGAATACAGGGGAGTAACCGACAGTGCTCCTTATCAATTTTAAGTGTTTGTGATGGGTTTTGGTGGAAAGTATCTTTCACTTTTTTTTTTACTTTTTTTTTTTTTTTTATATTTTATCATTAAAGTTTATTTTTAACTTATAGTTACCTATTACATAGTAGAGCTGATCATTACAGCTAACTGTCACATAACGTTAGGAAAGAGTGCTGATAAACCCCCTCTTGTCCTCCTTCCTACTTTTTGCCTAGTCGATTTGTAAGGGGCAGCACCAAGTTTTCTAGGGTTAATCCTGAAACCTCATTGTTTCCTTTTTCATTATATCACAGTGCCAATATTTTTTTCTTCTTTTTTTGTGTAAATCATGTCCGCTCACCATTTAATAAATTGACCCCTTTTATTTTTATTTTGATGTAATTGAATTGTCATTTGCCTTTTAATCATTAGTGTGATTCAATATATTTCTAAAAAAATTGCATATCTTATTGAATCTGTGAGGTTTTTTCTGTACTGGTTGATGTGTAGCTTGTTAGTGAATTGTGTGCAATTGTTACATTTAGTGTGGCCTGCTTAGTGCGCTCAGAAGTTACTTCTGTACACAGTTTATTATCCTTTACCTGTGATACATTTCCTCTTGTCTCATTTGGGCTAAGGGATAACCATGTTAGCGCCCTTTTACTGATATAATCCATTCCTGTTCCTGTGTTTCTGTAATCTATTTAGCATGTGAGGAAGGCTCTTCAGACTGGTGGAGGTGTAAGATACTTTAATCAACAGAGCTTAGTTTCAAATTTGTGGTATTTAATTAACGCTTTGTGTGCTGTGATATTCACTATGTAACTCTTTATTGGTTTTCAGTTATTCAGCGCTTATTTCACAGTACCTTATTATTATTATTGTTACCATTTCCCTCTTAACCTCTTCCCGCCCAGACTTATTTGTCTTCACTGGAACAAAATTGTGATGTAAACAAATAAGGAAAAACGTAATCGTTCATGCAATCGTGTGATTTCAATGATGGGATTGTGTTGGTGGGAGTGCCTCTAACGCTAGGCACCCCATACAGCCGTGATCCCATTCAGGAAGTGTCATGTGACTTCAGTACAGCCAAACGGCCAGGGTGTTCTATGCCGTCCTAATGGCGCTAATGCCCAGTGCAGTAAGGGCAGCATGGAACGTAGTGGCAGAAGGGGTTAAGGTTAACCAGTTTTACATTGAGTCTTCTCTTTGGGGATAATTATATGCGTGATTTATATTTCTTTTTTGCTTCAGTACATCACTGATATTTTAGCTACTTCTTTACTATTACTATGAAGAAAACTAGTGCAGCTCAGCCCTCAAATCCGTCAGCTGACCTTTTTAGAAGTGAGACCGTCTGATACTTTAACACCTTCCTTAATTTCAGTCTTGAGTATATTCCTGCTATATAATGAGACGTTAAAATTGTTGTAGAGGGGGGGGGGGCAGAGCCAGCTAGGAAAGAGACCAGTCGCACTTTGGCGCAGCTCCTGAAAAAGCCCTGCAGTATTGCCTACTCATCTTCCCAATACCTGCAAAACAAAAATCCTAATTTTGCCCTTACCCTTTCCCTACCATCTATCCTCACCTCTCCTTGCACCAGCTGGACAGCTGGGACACGCGCAGACCCTGTTGCATACCTGTGCCACAACACCAGTACTGGCAGTGAAGGATCGCAACTCTCCTGAGACTACTCCCGGACCGAACGCCCACAGCAGGATCTCTAGCCCTTGAGAAGCAGGCCGAGATATGGGTGTGGACTGTTGGGAAGCCATCTCCCTCTTTAAAAGCAGCAAAGTCTCTTTGCACGGCGCGCTACGCCATCGTTAACAACCTCCCCCTTACCTAGGCCGCAACAACCACGTCGGCTTCCAACTTCTGACAACGGCTCCCGGGGATGATGGTACCCTCCAGCCACGCATCGCACTGACAGCGGGACTGAACAACAGCTGGGTAAGCTCAGTTTTATAGCCCCACAAACAGTAGTCTACCCTGAATGTGCGACCACATATAACGCACTGCTCCCACGTGGAGAAGCGTGTCTCCTCACAGGCCCCTACAACTATCTAGTGGTTCTGTTCACGGAGGGCAACTGATCAGAAATACAACCATGAGCCCATAACAGGTAGTTTGGATATAAGGGGTCTATAAAACAGTTCCAGTAGTGATACCCTGTCATACTTTTCTTAGGCCTGATAAATCACTCACGGCCTACAGCTCTGCTGGGATAGTACATTCATATAATATTTGTCCTAGGAAAGCCACATAGACCTGTGCAGGACATATCATTACTCAATTCCCCTAAGTAGCTACCTGCCTAACCCTTTTATTAGAAAATCCTAATCTCCGCAAGGCCGCAAACACCTGCCCTGCGCTCAGTGTCTCATCCTCCAACGCTTTGCCCTGCTAGTCTCAGGGGATTAATCTCTGCTTGGGGTGCATCTTTGTACCACTGCTTGAAGACAAGAACTTGTCCATACCCACACCACATCTTGGTCCACTTAACAAAGCAGTGCCAACGAAAATGTCGCAATCACATAAGAGGAAAAATAAGCCACAGTTCCCACCTAAGAAGACAGTGATGGATCACTTTTCATGCTGCATCTGATCCCCCTGACTCTCCTGGGTCTGAGCCTGCTGAATTTGTTCTATCTGCACTGAAGGATGAACAGCATGGCTCCTTGGAAACAGTGACCCCTACCTTCATACTTGACTCTCTAAAAACTATGATGGATGACCACCACTCATCATTTGCTGCCAAATTCTCTGCATCTACAGCTGAGCTAAAAAAAAGAGATATCCGGCTTCATTGTTTTACATATAAGGAGAGAATACAGAGAGCACACTTCCAGAGACTCCCACTCCCTGATAAATTCCAAATTCTTCAGATATTCATGTACCTGTCATGCTCGGACATTGCAGCAGAGAAAAACCTTTTCAGACGTTACTATGACCCTGAGGAAGAGGAACATTAGATATGGGTGGGGCTACCAGATTAAATTATTGATCTTCAAAGATAACCAGACGCACATAATCCAGAATGTCAACCAAGGACTTGAACTCCTCAAATCCTGGAATATGGCCAACACCCATACTGGTGACTCACAAAGATCACAGCAACAATCTCATCAGCTCAACGCCACAGCTTCTGAATGGACTGCTCTTCCTCAAAGAGGGCCCAGCTCTCCGGATGCCTAAGCACTGTCTTAGCCAGAGACTTTTTCCTATGACTTTTTGGCCGTCTGCACAGTGTCCAGATCCTTAATCTTGGGAGCTTGGTCCCTCTGAATGGAGATTCCTAGTGGACTCTTGTTTTCCTTTGGCTGACCCGCGAAGCGAGATTGATAAGTATTTGTTGATTACTGAACTGTTGTTTATTCAATATGCTTTGTCGTATGTATAGACGCTGCCTTTTCTGTTTATTTCAGATTTACCTCTGTGCCTTGAACCACGATGATCTACATCATGTTTAACCAATACCTATATACACACAACCTCTCTCAACACAAATACAATAATTTAATTTCATGCCCTCCATATCATTTATGTGTCCGTGGGTTACCAAGACTAGCAGCCTTAAACACCATGCGCCTATATGCTATGATCCCTAGAAAAGATGCTCTCTTTTCCACATATCTATGAGTAGAACCAGTACAGTGTTTTTAAAAGGTGGACCATTTTTTTTATTGGGTATGCTTCTTTTTATGTCTAGGTCGAGACTGATATATATATATGTTAAACCCTGAACTACTGTCTATAAGATAGGATCTATCATATTTACAGGAGATGCCCTTCTTGGTACTCTCATATTTTTATCTGTGCCTTGAATTATATTGACCAACAGGGCCCCCCCTTTGCAGATGCACTATAGTCTAATCCTGCCGCGTTGACTGTCAATCCCCGCTAAACAGAGATAATATGTGGCAATAAGGCCAACATAACATGTTTATTACACAGCTGAGCCTCATTTTCGTGGGGACTCGTCTTCCGTTTTATATTAGCGGCTATGGGTAATCAAAACTAACTGCCTTAAGCACTATACCCCTATATTCCATGATCCCCAGAGGGGATGTTTCCCCTCCTAATCTTCTCCTACCTACTAGGAAACTTTGTTAAATATGTGTTTGAGTTACAACTGTTACGTATTTAGTGTATCTTCTTATGTGTATAGAAACTGTACAATTTTGTTCTTTTGCTAATTGCCCATTTTCTGTGCCCTTTATTGACCTGCCGGATATTTCCCATAATTTGGCAGGTATCTTAATTATTGTTATCAGCTATGTGGTCAGTTTAAGGCTGTCAATTTTGATGCTTGATGTCTTTGTTTTTTCTTTTTTCTTTCACCTGCAGGTTATCACTTGTTTAAGTTTAACTGCATAGTCTCATATTGTGTAACACTCTTACAGCATCCTAGAAACTATTAATTCCACACCCCGCAAGCCCCGTAACCCCTCCACTCTAAACACCTTAACATCCCTACATGCTCTTTACGACGTGGAATATGCCGTTTTCCCAACCTATTTTGTCCCACCTCTCTTGAACACTGTTACGATACCCCCCAGACCCCCAAATAGAGACCCCAATGCTCTAGAATTGAACATAGTATTTCTCCTTAAAGGAACACTGAACAATGCTCCCAGTTTGGCCCTAGGCCATACAACAAAATAATTTTGGGTGGGTGACACGTAGCATCCTTATTCCTCTTCTACACCAATCCCTTTATCCTTCGCCCTATTCCACGTACTTGTGACCGGTCCTCCCCTATATTGTTAACATCTGGCACTTTGTACCTTCTCTTAAAGTACCCTAGCCTCCCTCCCCCCCCCACGTAAAGTGCCCCTCTTTAGGAGAGGACTACCAAAGCGGTTTGTCTTGTCGATACCGCACCCTTATTGTTCTCCCATAATAACAACTTTTTTACTTTAAGGTGTCGGACACCTATTCTATCTAACCCTACCCCCTTCTCCTCCTTTTTTTTTTTTTTTCTTTCCCCCTCTCCTCTCTCTCCTCCCTTCTCAACACTCTTCCCTCCCCTTTACTCCCCCTTTCTTGCTCCCCCCTTCCCTCCTTTTCTTCTCTCTTGCCTCGCCTAACCCCTCACTCTCTAACAACATGGCTTTGACGTGCACATCTCATAATGTTAGGGGCCTCAATACCCCCAATAAATGTAGCAGACTCCTACAATACCTCAAACATGCAAAATCCCAGATAGTGTTTCCTCAGGAGACCCACTGGATAGATAGCTCCCCCTCAAATCCAAATAATACCCAGTGGTCGAAACAGCGGGGTGGCAATTTTAATTCACAAGAGCATTCTGTACGAGAACCTAGATATTTATGCTGACCCCCAAGGACGCTTTCTGGTGCTGAATTGCAAACTGAAAGGAGTACCATATACTCTTGCGTCTTACTACGGCCCTAATATAGGCCAAGTTTAAATCCCTTAGAAAATTCCTGCGCTACCTAAGTGACCATAAATCAAGTAATTTACTCCTTGCAGGTGATTTTAATATGCTCTTAGACACCGTGCTGGACAGGCGATCCCCTAAACACAGGACGTATGACCCTTCCCTAATTAAAATCTCTAAGCAGTTCAATACACTGTTAGCTCATCATAATCTGTTTGATGTTTGGCGCTCCTTGCACCCCACCTCTAGGGATTACTCGTGCTATTCCGCAGTTCATAACTCTTATTCACATATTGATTTCATTTTCTGTGAACCGCGCCTTCTGGACTCCATACGAACAGCACAAATGCCGAGTTGCACCTGATCAGACCACTCTCCTATAGAAGTGACAATGAAATCCTCCATTACTTCGACCTTTAGACCCCCATGGAGGATGCCCGAGTTTCTCTTTGCCGATCTAAATAATGTTGTCAAAGTACGGGAGGAAATCAAACAATTCTTAGCCATTAATGATAACAAATCGGTAGATGACTATTGCCTCTGGGGCTCGCTTAAAGCCTATATCCGAGGCGTATTTATTAAGCTCCTATCCAAACATAGAAAAGCCCAGGGAGGGACCTTGGCGCAGCTCCACATTCAACTCCACAACCTCACCTCCCAACACAAAGTCATATTTGACCCTGGCGTACTTACTCAAATAGAGTCAGTAAAGTCTCAAATCGCGAACTTAGAAAATGTTAGAATGCAATGGCAACTACAAAAAGTTAAGCAAACATACTATTCCAAAGGGAATAAGGCAGATCGCCTCTTAGCTAAAAAACTGAGACAACGAGCAGCAGATGCTCGCATACCCTACATTTAAGACCCCCAATGGAATAGTCAAACTCCCAGCTGATATAGGTAAAGCATTTGCCAAATATTACCATGACCTATATAACTTAGAAAGTTCCCAGGACTCCCCTTCCCCTTCCTCTTCAATAATCAAAAGTTTTCTTGATCCGCTCTCCCTTCCGACTCTGACTGATGATCAAAAAGATTTTTTAGACTCGCCTTTTAGTCCGCAAGAGATAGCCTTAGCTATTAAATCCTTAAAGTCCCACAAAGCACCAGGACCAGATTTTTTCAATCAAAGGATACCAGGACAACAAAGCAAACAGAAGTTACTTGGAAAGTTGTTTAAAACTGTTTGCTCTTTCTGATCATGAAAGTTTAATTTTGACTTTGCTCTTTACCCTTTGATTCTGACACAATGGGGTATATTTATGATGCTGCG
>CAJPDP010079196.1:1149-13660 GCA_905336975.1 Bombina variegata variegata
TTGGGATTAGTGTGATGCTTTCTTTTATTTAACTTTTTCTGTTTATTTTCTTATTCACTCTGCTTTTTCAGTACTATATAACCTTAACCAGTGGGAGGGTGTTATGTGAGCAGGTATGTTTTATCAGTAGGGAATATTGCTGTACATGAGACCAGGTAAACCACATATGTTGAACGGCAATTGGTACATGCATCTAAAGAAAAAACCCTTTGTGTTACAGCTGACTGGAACTGATTCCCTGTCTGCGTAAAGGTGCATGCTTTACAATTGCCAGTTCCACATCTGTAATGTCCCTTGCAATGAAGCCAACTGCTACCCTGTTGCTCCTTGGATTTAATTTCAATGGGGCCAAAATATTACCCATGGTCTTGTTTCTCCTTGAAACACATATACATCCTTTCTGGACCCATGGGTAAAGATCTTTATCCCCCTGTAAAATTGGAAAACACTTTTTGATTATTTGGGAAATGTCATCAAATTGGTTACTATAACTGGTAACAAATACTGGCATATCCTTCACATCATCCTTTTTGTATCTTTTACCCTTGTATAGCAGAGTATGCCGATCTATGTTGTCCACTGTCTTAGAGGCTCTATCAATTAGATATTCGGGGAAACCTCTGCTCAAAAAAGTTCTTTAAAACTCTCTGATTGTTTACGATATTCCTCCTCTGATGAGCAGTTCCTTTTTAATCTCATATATTCCCCTTTCAGCATCCCAAAATGTGTATGACTGGGATGCATGCTCTTGGAATATAATATATTATTTCCTGCTATAGGCTTCCTATGTAGTTTGGTCATAATCCTAGTATCCTCACCTGAGAGTACCAAATCCAGAAATTCTATCTGACTTTTGCTTTTTACACTGGTAAATTTTAATCCCATAGTATTCATATTCATATTTTGGAGGAAAGACTCTCTATCCCTCCATATAAGGAGGGGGTCGTCTTATACATCACAATACTTTCCCGATGGGGGCACCACTCTCCAAAGACTTGGGACAGCTCCCACAACCCATAAATAGGTTTGCAAAAGCTGGGGCAAAAGTTGCCCACATAGCTGTTCCTTTTCTCTGCAGGAAAAATTGGCCCCCAAAGGAAAAGTAATTGTTTGTAAGGAGGAAATAGAGCACTCTCAAAGTATAGCTTTTATATGTCTGTGAATAGCCTGTTCTCAGGGTGCCAGGAATCAGACTCAGACGAGAAGCGCAAAAATAATCACACCTTTAATAATAACAAAAAAATCATAAAAAGTCCACAAGTCAAATAACAAGCCAGGAGTCAAAGCCAGAGCTGGTAGTCAGACGAGCCGAGCCATGAGCCAAAGTGAGTAGTCAGATGAGCCAGGATCAGGAACTAGGAAAACAGCAGAGTCAGGAACAAGCCAGGGATCAGGAACCAGATGCGATGTCAGACAAGCCAGGTAATACACAGGAACTCACAAACAGGTCGGAGACAACGTAAGGGCAAAGCATACTGAACAGAGGCCCTTTAAATAATAAGTGAAGACATCACAATTCTGAGACTGCAACCTGTCTCACACGGATGATGTTCACCAGTCTGGCCATAAGAGGGCATACAGGAAATGAGCAGCATCAAACATTCTGCACCAGATTAAGTAAGAGAGGTGAGTAAAATGGCTGCAAGCTGCACATGGCAAACAAAGCAGGGGAAAAACCCTGACAGTACCCTCCCCTCAATGACCCCTCCCCTGAGGACAAAAGGCTTATTGGGGAAACGGGCATGGAAGGCACGGAGGAGGGAGAGAGCATGAACATCAGAGGAGGGAACCCATAAACGCTCTTCCGGACCGTAGCCCCTCCAGTAAACCAAATACTGTACGCGGCCCCTGGACATACGAGAGTCAATAATCCTGCTGACCTCATAATCTTCATGGTTGTCAAACGAGATAGGACTGGGGCGAGGCAACACAGTGGTAAACCGATTACAAACCAATGGTTTCAAGAGGGAGACATGAAAAACATTGGAGATGCGCATTGCAGGAGGAAGGTCAAGAGCGTAGGCCAGAGGATTGACCCATCGGAGTATTCAAAAAGGACCAACATAACAGGAAACCAGTTTATTGGAAGGCATATGAAGGTTCAAGTTGTGGGAGGACAGCCAAACCCTCTCACCAACCTAGTAGGAAGGCATGGGCAGACGCCTATGATCAGCCTGGAACTTTTGGCGCTGCATAGAATGATGAAGGCAATCCTGAATCTGCACCCACATGGAACAGAGTTGCAGGAATCGGACTGAGACGAGAAGTGCAAAAATAATCACACCTTTATTAATAACAAAAAAATAATAAAAAATCCACAAGTCAAATAACAAGCCAGGAGTCAAAGCCAGAGCTGGTACTCAGATGAGCCAAGTCAGGAGCCAAAGCGAGTAGTCAGACAAGCTGGGATCAGGAACTAGGAAAACAGCAGAGTCAGGAACAAGCCAGGGATCAGGAACCAGAAGCAACGTCAGACAAGCCAGGTAATACACAGGAACTCACAAACAGGTCTGAGACAACGCAAGGCCAAAGCATACTGAACATCACAATTCTGAGACTGCAACCTGTCTCACACTGATGATGTTCACCAGTCTGGCCATAAGAGGGCATGCAGGAAATGAGCAGCATCACACACTGTGCACCAGATTCAGTAAGAGATGTAAGAGAGGCACATGGCAAACAAAGCAGGGGAAAACCTCTGACACCTATAAATTCGTCTAAGAAGAACTTGATAGCCTCCATTCCTTTTTCTAATGGAATACTAGAATAAAGGCTGACAACATCTATTGTCATCCAAAATTAATACAGTTTACATCTGGAGACAAGTGAGAAATAATCAACATTTATCTAGATCAAGATCCAGAGCAAAGAGGAATAGGAGAAGAGTAATCTTTTCAGATAAGGAAGGGGAATCTAGAAAAGATAGAGATCAAGCCACCATTTCTACCATACCACATTAGGCACAAAGTATAGCACAACATATTCAGGTTGTAATATCATATGACAGATCAGATAAGATTATAGCAGTAATACAAGGACCTGTGATGAAAAGGGTAGGTCATAATTCCACTTATAAAGTGGGAGCTGTTTGTGCTTCAAGTAATGTGAGACATGGGGGATTACACACATACAGGGACTAGTAGTTTATTCGTCTGCAAACAAGTATGCATTAGATTAATCTACTAATATGCATAGACAAACAGAAGGAACAGAGAATGCTCAGGTTTTTCAATGGGACCAACAAAATCTAAGAGGAGGAGGCCACATAAGAAGGGGGGGGGGCAAAGGCAGGAAAAAAACAGGTTCTGAATCTTTCAGACATGGTATTGGGGGATACTGAGCTTTGAGTCTTGAAATATGGACTTAGTTTTGTACCCTTCCCAAATTTGATTTGTTTGATAC
This sequence comes from Bombina variegata variegata, assembly GCA_905336975.1. NCBI lineage: Eukaryota > Metazoa > Chordata > Amphibia > Anura > Bombinatoridae > Bombina > Bombina variegata. Next base: position 4,552 of record CAJPDP010079196.1, read on the forward strand.
CATTTTAGACCTCAATCAGTTCCAGTCAGCGGTAAGGTTTTTTTCTTTAGATGCATGTACCAATTGCCATTCAACATATGTGGTTTACCTGGTCTCATGTACATTATGCAGGAAGCAGTATGTGGGACTCACCACCAGGGAGGCCAGTGTGCGAATAGAGGAACATCTCAGAGATGTAAAATCTGATTCTCCTGATTCACAGTTATCTTTGCACTTTAAATTGTACCATAATGGCAAAGTTGAGAATTTAAAATGGCAAATAATAGAACATGTTAGGACTCCATGGAAAGGGGAGACAGGGAAAGATTGCTATACACACTTAAGGCCTTTTGGATTTTTGAGTTGAAAACTAGAGTACCAGAGGGTCTAAATATTCAAACAGATCTCATAAACTGTTGTAAATGAACTTTGTCTTTCTCCTCTGAGTTGAACTAGGGCATTATGTATATGTTGGACTCTGTTATAAGGTGCTTATATAATCTTCTAAACAGTATATAGGCTATGTTAAAATATGTGGAAATATATATAGCAATGCCAGATAGCCAAATCGATATAGCGTTAGGTGGATGCACTGAGGAGGAATGCCAGATATGCCAGGTGAGACTTAAAAAGGACGCACATAAGACCTAATAATGTACACATAAGAAAACCCTCCCTAATACATCAGAGGGTTAACATGCAATTTCAAGTAATTAGCCCATCACTAACCACCACTGCTAGCTCTGCTATCAACACTGTAGGGAGGCACAGCAGCCAATTACCCAACTCAGTGTATTACAAGCAGGAATCAGCATATCGTGCGAGCAGGGATAAGACAAATGTAGACTACGTATCTGCCTAGATCATGTGCATCCAGTCTTCACTCATCCGGTTTGCTGCAGTTCACAGACTCCTTGGTGCGGTCAAATAGCCAGCTGCTTGGGACCGTGATACATGCATGTTGAAAAGAGCTCCAATCTCGCCGTCTCAAAGGACACTTACGGAACTTGCTGCCATGTGACCTCCAACAACCAATAGGAAATCGTTCCCATACAAAACCAGCATCAGCTCATCGTTCACGAAGGAGATGCAATGTATCCACAGGCAATGCAAGGCTTCAGAAAAGGAGTGTATACCCCACTATCCACAGTGTATAAGCAAAAACAAAAGTTCCGGTAGAAGCCTCAAAGTAAAAGTAAAAAATATTCTTTATTCGTTCAGCATATTAAAAGAATCACAGGAACAAGTGAGTAATCCTGTAGCCACTAAAAGTCTGACCAGTTTCAGTCCGGGACCATAATCATAGACTAATAGCTGTCAGAAGTGACAGCTATTTACACATACACAGACTATTCCTGATTGGTTAAAAGCAAATTGGCTCAGGATTAACCCTATACTATTTCTCAGTAATTTAAGAAAGGCAGACTGATATATACTAGCTCAAAGTTTTGCTACAATTGCAAGTAGATATCTGGTAGTTAGAACAAACTGAGTTAACTTTGTCCAATACATATAAACATGAGATCAAACCTGCATGTAATGAAGTATTAACAAATGGTATGGTGTAACTTATGAATGTGGATAATATATATCTGTACATAGCATAAAATAGATAACATACAGCAGACAGATGTAATATGAAAAGCATCAATGTTCAAATATGATCCTCTGCACTCCCTATATGTCTAAATAACAAAAAGTGTAAATGCATAGATGCAACTATTAGGTATCTCAAAGTTATGTCATGCACATTATCGAAAACATACATTAAGAATATATAGGCATAAACATACTTAATCATAAACCTTAACATATAGAGATGCATATGTACATATTATGGTTCTTACGTACAGGGGAAAGCTAATAGGTGGAGATAATAATACCTAAGGGGAGGTCCCAGGAGGTGACAGATGGAATTATGTACTTTATTTCTGCCAGAAATGAATTATGTCAAACTCAGAGTTTAAGGCCTGCGGCACAAAACTTCTGAGTTTGAAGATCCAATAGGTCTCTTGCCTACATAATAGAGGAAATGTGTCCCCTCCTCTAGGGGTCTGATGATTTGCTCAATCACTTGCCATCTTAAAGAGTTAACATTTTTTTTTATGTTTCTCAATGAAGTGTCTGGAAAGGGCCGAACATGTTTTTCTCCCTGAGATGTGGTAAAGATGTTCCCTAATAGGGGTACCAACCTCCCTTGTTGTTCTACCTATGTATTGTTTTAAACACTGTGTGGATTAAACTAAGTACATAGTGAAGGTACTTTTGCAGTTTATACACCCTTTAGTCTGAAACTCCTTGTATGTAATGTGTGATCTAAACGATGTGGACACATTGATATAATCACAGGAGGTACATATCCTTCTACCACACCTGAATGTGCCATTGAAACGCAGCCATGAACTTGCTGAGTCTTTATTCTCTTTCAGCATGCTAGGGGCCAAAATGTTTTCCAAGGTAACATTTATTTTGGGTATAAACATACACCCCTTCTCAATCGTTTCCCTCAGTATTTTATCTCCCATTAAAATGGGAGGATTTTTCTTGATTACCTGGCACACTTGTTCATACTGGTTAGAATAGGAAGTAATGAACTTGGGTCTAGATTGGTCATAGGGCACATCTTTCCCCCAAAATTCACTCCTGCCAGCAAGAACAGTTTCCCTATTCAATTCCTGGACCTCAGTACAGTTGTGTTTAGCTCTTAGGAACTGGCTCTTTGCTTTGCCCTTAAAGACATGTCTTGGATGACAACTGCTGGCATGTAGCAAACTGTTCCCTGAGATGGGCTTCCTTTAGAGAGCAGAAACCACACAACCTTTTGAAGCATCTCCCTTAAGTGACACGTCTAAAAAGTTAATCACCTCTTGCTGCCATTCAAATGTGAATTGTAAACCCACATCATTCTTGTTTAAAAAATAAATGAATTCTGCAGCCATACTCAGATCAGAGGACCAGACAAAGAGCAGGTCATCTATATACCTAACGTATTTGATGAAAAAAGCCGAGGGAACATCAGTATCTCCATAGACGTGGGCCCTCTCCCACCAACCCAAAAACAGGTTGGCATTGGAGGGAGCAAACTTTGCTCCCATCACAGTCCAAAGTCTCTAGAGGTAATAGTGACCCTGAAAAATAAAGACATTGTGTTCAAGTAGAAACCTGACCACCCTGACAATTAGAGCCTTAGCTTCCTGTGCTAGATCAGTATAGAGATCTAGGCAATAACCCACAGCAGACTGGCCGTGTATATGTGGAATGGAGGAGTACAGTGAAACAACATCCACTGTTAACCAACTGTACTCCTCCTTCCAGACCACAGACTCCATTTTCTGTAATGCCTGGGTAGTATCCCTGATATAACTGGGGAGTTTTTGAAACAATGGTTGGAGGTAGTGATCGATCCATTGGGACAAATGTTCAAGCAGCGAGCCGATGCCTGCCACAATTGGCCTCCCTTTCACATTCCTGAGACTCTTATGCACCTTTGGGAGGTAGTGGAAGATTGGAGTCACTGGCTCACTAACCAAAATATGGTCAGCCATAGTCTGATCTATGAGTCCCACCTCCACCATATCATCCAAAAGGTGCACAAGTTCCCTACTGAAAATACCCATAGGGTCTCTAGATAAGGGCAAATAGGCATCAACATCAACAAGCTGTCTCCTTGCTTCTTCAACATAATCAAAACTGTCTATCACTACCACACTCCCACCCTTGTCTGATTGTCTGATCACTATGTGCTTATAATTTTGGAGTTGAACCAATGCCTCCCGTTCTTTTGCAGACAAGTTGTTTGGGTCTCCCCTAATTGTTTAGGTAAGGTCAGTAAGGTCCTCTGCAACCCTGGAATGGAAGACCTCCAGGGCCTTCCCCCTCGCCTGGGGCGGTAAGAAGGCTGACTTATTTCTAAACATAGTGCTAGTGACCTGAGAGTCATCTGTCTCTCGGCCTTCATTATACAATTCATATAAAGCTACTATGGCAATTGTATCTAAAAAGGCCAGGTTACCATGGGTACAAGCTCCTAATGCAGGCAATATTGACTCATTGCCTTCCTGGACAGCTCCCTCTGAATTTTTTTTTTTTTTTTTTTAAGAGTCAGGCCCCTGACTAACTTGTTTACGTCCACTATAGTCTGCAATAGGTCAAACTTCCTAGATGGAACAGACTCTAATCCATAATTCAAAACTTTCATCTCCATTTCTGTCAAAGTGTATGTAGAGATGTTAATAACCATATTCATTGGTATTTTTTTTATTTTCGTGTGTTTCCATCTCAGATCATACCTTGGTTGGTCGGCACCCCCTTCCTCTATCTTCCCTGTAGTTTCCTGCCCCCCTCCCTGAAATTGTTTTGGGGCCCCATGAAAACCCTGCAGGTTAGTATTGTATTTCTTTTGATTTTGCGATGTTTGGGCTTAGAATTGGCGGGTGCTAGTGATTCTGTGTACAGATTAGGTCTGTTGGTCTTGGGTCTTGCTCCCTGTGTATTTTGGCCTTTCAGGATACCCTTATTAGTACCCCTGAAGATAAACTAGACCCTGCATCATTTGATATTTTTTCTCCCTCTGAGGTCCCCTCCTCTCCAGAGGTTCCCTCAATGCTCGAGGCAAATCTCTCCTCATCAGTGTTTTCAATTTCAAAGTCAGAAAAAGTCACCTTTTTGTTGGGATCAGCTGCACTAGCCTATTTAAACTGATTATTTCTCCTATTGGGGTGTCTCCGGTTTTTATTCTTGTTGTTGTGTGGTTTCTCAGGATTTATTCCTCTGGCGGCGACACCAAACATAGACTACCCCAAGGGTGTAATCTTTATGTTCCTTTAAAATCTTAGAATATTTTATTTGGATTACTAATCTCTTTGAATCTTCCATAGTTTTTAAAAAAAATCTCAGAGTAGACTTCAATCTGGCTTAATCTGTTCATTTCTGATTGAATATTAGTAATCTTAGCTTTTATATCACATAACAAGGTATCTTTATACTCAATGAGTAGGGAAATAAGTGTCAAAGAGCATTCCGTCAGGGCCTGGTTCCAATGATCAGTAAATGACTGATCATTGATGTCATAGGTTGGAAATTTCTCAGGCCCCTGGGGATCATCTTTAGTGCTAAGTATTTAGATAGAATCCACTTATCCCGTTTCAATTTTTGTTCCTTACGTTTAAGGTATTCAAAATCTTGAAATAAATCTCCCAACTTAGTTCTAGGAGAGTCACAGTTAAATACATCTTCTAAGTCCCATTGTCTTCATCAATCTCCTTAAAAGAGTGTAAAGTGAAATATACCAATAACATTTACAGCCTGTGGAAAAAACTTAGAAAACAAAAGTTCACATGTGTGGCACCACTAATGTGGGGAGGTAATGTTAAAATATGAGGAAATATATATAGCGATATTAGATAGCCAAATCGATATAGCATCAGGTGGATGCACTGAGGAGGAATGCCAGATATGCCGGGTGAGAATTAAAAAGGACACACTTAAGACATAATAATGTACACGTAAGAAAAACCTTCCTAATACATCAGAGGGTTAACATGCAGTTTCAAGGAATTAGCCGATACCTAACCACAACCACTAGCTCTGCTACCAACACTGTAGGGAGGCACAGCAGCCAATTACCCAACTCAGTGTATTACAAGTAGGAATCAGCATATGGTGTGAGCAGGGACAAGACCAATGCAGACTATGTATCTGCCTAGATCATGTGCATCCAGTTTTCACTCACCCGGTTCGCCGTCTCAAAGGACTCTCACGGAACTTGCTGCCATGTGAACTCCAACAACCAATAGGAAATCTCTCCCATCCAAAACCTGACATCATCAGCTCATTGTTCACGAAGGTGATACAATGTATCCACAGGCAATGCAAGGCTTCAGAAAAGGAGTGAATACCCCACTATCTACAGTGTATAAGCAAAAACAAAAGTTCCGGTAGAAGCCTCAAAGTTCCTACATCTCAGGGGAAAAAAACATGTTCGGCCCTTTCTAGACACTCCATTGAAAAAACCTCAAAAAAATGTTAAGTCTTTAAGATGGCAAGCTATTGAGCAAATCATCAGACCTCCTAGAGGAGGGGACAAATTTCCTCTGTTGTGTAGGCAAGAGACCTATTGGATCTTCAAACTCAGAAGTTTGGTGCTGCAGGGCTTTAACTCTGAGTTTGACATAATTCATTTCTGGCGGAAATAAAGTACATAATTGCATCTGTCACCTCCTGGGACCTCCCCTTAGGTATTATTATCTCCACCTATTAGCTTCCCCCTGTACGTAAGAGCCATAATATGTATATATGCATCTCTATATGTTAAGGTTTATGATTTAGTATGTTTATGCCTGTATATTCTTAATGTATGTTTCGATTATGTGCATGACATAACTTTGAGATACCTAATAGTTGCATCTACACTTTTTGTTATTTAGACATATAGGGTTATTTAAGTGCAGAGGATCATATTTGAACATTGATGCTTTTCATATTACATTTGTCTGCTGTATGTTATCCATTTTATGCTATGTACAGATATATATTAGAGTTTATGAATTAATTTACTTATCCCCATTCATAAGTTACACCATACCATTTGTTAATACTTCATTACATGCAGGTTTGATCTCATGTTTATATGTATTGGACAAAGTTAACTCGGTTTGTTCTAACTACCAGATATCTACTTGCAATTGTAGCAAAACTTTGAGCTAGTATATATCAGTCTGCCTTTCTTAAATTACTGAGAAGTAGTAAAGGGTTAATCCTGAGCCAATTTGCTTTTAACCAATCAGGAATAGTCTATGTATGTGTAAATAGCTGTCACTTCTGACAGCTATCAGTCTATGATTACGGTCCTGGACCGAAACCGGTCAGACTTTTAGTGGCTACAGGATTACTCACTTGTTCCTGTGATTCTTTTAATATGCTGAACAAATAAAGAATATTTTTTACTTTTACTTTGAGGCTTCTACCGGAACTTTTGTTTTTGAGTATATAGGCTAATATTATCAGCCACACATGAGAATGTGAATTGCAGTATAATATTAACACAGTGCAATCCAGTGTCTATAAATTGTCTAAAATCAAGATTTGAAAAATAAAATGTAAAGGACATAATGCATGTACAAATGTGTTGTGCTGATATTGGATTATTAGTATGTATAATCAGTTTCACAGTTCTATGCTTCCTGCTTAAGTCATTTTTAATTCCGATAATTAAAATGATATATTTTGAGTTTTTCCAGCATCATTTAAGAAACACCTAAGTAATTCAAGGTACCACGTGTAAATTGCTAAATGAATGAATGTTTAAATCGAACTTTATATAGGAGTTTATGTACAATACTTAAGGGATTTATTTATGATTGTATACAATGTTTAAGTTTGTCTTTAAATAGTTTACAATTGTATCACTGTTTATCATTTTATGTATAATCCCATTTGATGACATAATACGTGAGGGGAATGTAAATGGATATTACAGTTTGACCATGTCTCTTTTTGGAATTCTCTGTATAGGATATAGCAGTAAAGCAAGGGTTAAGTTAAACACAGGTGTTGTTTGAATGCAATTACAGGAAACTCATTAAAACTAGCAATTGTGTCTGGTGTAGCACGATCTATAAGTAAGGTGATAGCTGAAACGCGTAAGACCACTGCTTCACCGGCATTTAACATGTAATGTATTTGGATATGGTATCCACACATTTTTATCTTTTTTACAATAAATGCTATGTTTTAATATTACCTGCCCCCTGCCACGCTTCCCTTTTTGTTGTTGATATTTTGATGTTTTTATAGACATATACATGGTATCTCGTACAGGTAACGAGATCTGCAGGAAACACAAGAAAATGGAAATAACCTGCTACATTTAGAAATCTTTTATAGCATCTAGAACCTTATGTTACCATCTTCATACAGCAATAGATATTTAGCAAAGACAAACCTTGTTCTGTACAGTGAGGTTTATAACTTTTGTTGATGTAAACCTCATCAATATTTCACTATTAACAGTGTGAGATCTGTTAAAATCCTGATGATTTAATTTGTGGCTACTTTATTCCTATGGAAATTAGTATCCTGCACTGTTCTTCTTGATTTTAGATGAAAATCTTGACAAAATGGAAAACTAATACCCCCCAACTTTTAACATATTAAAAGTTTGAATAACATCATGTCCAATATATCCATCATGCCTATATACAAATTGCATTCACATTGTTTAGCACTTATAATAGATATTACTCAATTCTATTAGCAAAACACACACACAGATTCCATTAACTTACTTAAGATTTCAGTGATCGGCAACTATTGTGAGCAGATCTTAGTGCCTTTGTGGGAAAATGGAGATCAAATCTCATGTGAGTTAACAATATTGGCTGTATTTGACTAATTTTTTTAGCATTCAAAAAGTATATGGAGAAATTGGAATCAAACCCAATGTTAGTTAGGGATTTAGTATGACAGTATAACAGTAATTACAAGATAGCTATAGTAACTTTGCAAAGAGAGAGGGGCTAGCAGCTGCTGATACTGATGCACCTCTGATTATATTGCTGTCAGGTGACCGAAGAGACACTGACATTGTAGAGGGGATCAGATGATGTGCGCATGCGTAGGAAAACAGGCTCGCTACCCGGATCTGGGGCTAAAGAGAAAACCCAGGTTGTCCACTATGATTGGCTAATGCAAATGAGCCTCACAATGGTTTGGAAAGATGCCAATTTTACATGAAGGATTGCAGATAATCTTTTCAACAATATAATGAATGAACATAAAAACTTGCCTTTCACATCCCTTAAAGAAGCTGAGAGAGCAGCTTCGGAGTGCCTTTGGATGCAGGTTCGCATGAGTAAGCCTGCAGTCAACAGTAAAGAAGCAGCAGTTGTCCGATCCTCTACACCAACTGTAAAGTGGCATTCTTCAATGCCCCTAAACTTTTCCAACCAGGGTGATTGACAGCCCCTGTGAGCAGGGGACGGCATTGCACACTTTGTCTTGTGTGCAATGAGTATTATTATTATTATTATTATTATTATTATTATCGGTTATTTGTAGAGCGCCAACAGATTCCACCGCACTAATGATAAATGAGGGCAGCATACTGCTGCCCACTAGCTGCAATGCCAGG
>CAJPDP010079329.1:0-11190 GCA_905336975.1 Bombina variegata variegata
ATATGAGAGTTCATGAGGCTCATGCCCTAAGCTGTCCCAGGACAGACACACTAAAATGCTGCTTAGAAATCCTTTACAATGGGATGTGGCTACTGAGGAACTTTTGAGGTAAAATATCTTTCTTTTTTACATTTTTTACATAGAGATGTTCAGGAGATATTTTCTAGTCAGCTTTTTACAGCTATGCTGCATCACTTTCAAGTGTTTAAACATTTGGGTATTATGGCCCTTTAAGTATTCTAGTAAAGGTAATCTATTAAAGGAACACTGAACCCAAATAACTTTCGTGATTCAGATAGACCATGCAATTTTAAGCAACTTTCTAATTTACTCCTATTATCAAATTGTCTTCATTCTCTTGGTATCTTTATTTGAAAAGCAATAATAGATGCTGGCCCATTTTTGGTGAACAACCTGGGTTGTTCTTGCTGATTGGTGGATAAATTCACCCACCAATAAAAAGTTCTGTCCAGGGTACTGAACCAAAAATTGTCTGGCTCCTTATCTTAGATGCCTTCTTTTTCAAATAAAGATAGCAAGAGAATGAAAACAATTGATACTAGGAGTTAATTAGAAAGTTGCTTAAAATTGCATGCTCTATCTGAATCACAAAAGAAAAAAATGTAGGTTCAGTGTCCCTTTAAGTATTGTGTACAGTTCTGTAGGCTATATATCCAGAAGAATATAAACTGGAATCTGTTCAAAGGAGATCTACACAAATGTTGCATGAGCTAAAAAATAAAACTTACCAGGAAAGGCTCAATTACCTAAATAGGTATAGCTTAGAGGAGAGAAGGGAAAGAGGTGATATTATAGTAACTTTCATGTATATTAAGGGCTTAATAAAGCTAAGGCTGTGAGTATTTTTCATCAAAAGAAAAATTCAAGAACACGGGCCGGGGGCTGAAAGGTAGTAGGTTTAGGACTAACTTGTGGAAGCACTTCTTTACAGAAAGGGTGGTTGCTTCATGGAATAAACTTCTATTAGAGTTACCATTGACAAACACTGTAGCTCAGGAGACTTCAAGAATGCCTGGGATAAGCATAAGACTTCCCTACAAATTATATATGTTTATGCTTTTAGGGCATTTTGGGCACATTTGTTGGGCCTATCTGCCATCAAAATCTATGTTTCTTTGTTTCTAAATGTGGTTTAGAGGCTACTACTCTCCCATAAAGACAGCACTTTGCCAACCATCTTTTGACTGGGTTTTGTTTACTAGGGTAAGACATTCCTGGTTCATTTGGGTTTGAAGTGTAGATGCAATTGCTGTTCTATTCCATAATGTTGTTAGCTGAATATACTGGTCTTCCATGATGATGTTACTTTAGGTCTGCCTGGTCTTGCTTTAGATAAAAATGTTGGGTTCTGGGAAAATCTCTTTAGTGTGCTTTGTTCTACCCCTTTAGAAATGTTCATCTTCATTTTGATACTGGTTAAATACTGTATTCTTGAATCATAACTATCAACTGATTACAATATTTTTTCCTAATTTTTAATTTATGATCAGCTAAATCCAGTTGTTGATGGTGGACTCAGACTTTTGGACCCTCCTGTATATCTGTTAGTAAATAAATTGGAGTAGTTGTGTCACTCCATTGAGTCAGATGCCAAAAGATAATACCTTTTCTTTTAACTAACTTTACATTTTTAAAAGGACGTAAAAGTGCAAAACCAAGCTTATCCACTGCAAAGAGATTAAACACTTTGTTAAAGTCAGCTCCAGAGCAGCAATGCACTATTTGGAGCTAGCTGAACACACCTGGTGAGCCAATGAAAAGAGACATATGTATGTAGCCACCAATCACCAGATAGCTCCCAGTAGTGTGTTGCTACTGAGGTTATGTACATAGGCTTTCAAACAAATCATACTTTCATATCCCTTTAAAGACAAGTGTTTAACAATTTCCTCTCTTTCCCATTTATACCTATATATGAAAGGATGTTATCATGATACATTTTTATTTCCTTTTTCTATAGGATATTTTACTGATATATTTTGTCTGTTCTATTATTGTAAAAACAAACAGTTTGCGCCATTTTATTTGACGCGCATGTTTCTCATTAGAAGAAAAAATGAAAGCTGTACAATTATTTATTATTTATATTTGAATGTAATAAAATATCACCATTATTATTTTAATTTTTTTATGGTCATGCCAACAGAGCTATTATCCTTAAATACTACTAGGGTGTTTTTCATTAAAAGTCTCCTTCAAAGAGTTTGGAATATTAATCTTAGCAGTCACACTTTTTAACGCAAATGCTTACTTGGATATTTTTAGGAACGCCTAAGTGGTAATGCAAAACGTTTAATGAAAACAGATATTTGATTCAGAGATAACTTTGTTAAAGTGTTTTGTATTTACTTTATGAAAAAAAAGAAGCAATTAAAGGTTAATTTTTCATGTTTTTTTTTTCCAGGTCATTATCTCATTTCTGTTTTAAAGTTATCCCACCTGAAGTTTTTCAAAATTTCCATCAAGACATCATAACAATGTAAGTTCTCGTGAATTTATACATGTACAAATATAAATATATAAAAATAGATATATTAGATAGATATATTATTTTAAAATATATCATATACTGCTGAAGTATATATAATTTTGTTGAGAATTTAAAATGATACACACACACATATATATATATATATATATATATATATATATATATATATATACTGTATATAAATATAATTTTTTACAATCTTTGTGTAGATATTTATATTGTTAAATATAATCTTTGTGTAGATATTTATTTGTTAAATTTTCTTTATCTCCCTTTTTTAAGTTGTCTTCATAAAGAAATTTAGATTTTTATGACTGTTATAAACAAATCAGCTAATTTAGAAAGGCCATTTTCCTATCTTCTTAAAAAGTTTTCTTAAAACAAAAAAACTCTGAGTAGTTGTATACATATTTCAGAAACATTTAAACATTTTAAATCATTTACTTTATTTTGTTGTACCTTTTAGCAATTTAGCTTATCTGCCATCATGTCTGTGAAAATACAGCTGTATACATTTTTTTCCTTCTAACTTCCAGTCAAGATACTAAAGATACTTCTGCAAAAAGCTGATTCATGTCCTCTTTGAGAGGTTGTGTTTTATGTCTGTAGCGCATATGGTGCAAGCACTGTCAAATATTTTGCAAAATCATTGCTCATTTATCATTTCCTAATATAGAAATATACCTTTTGTGATAATAGTAATAATGTATACAAATGTCTTCATTGGCCCTGTGACAGGAAAGCATATTACACAGATTCAACCTGTTCTCACTAGTACTTAAAGGGACAGTATACACCAATTTTAATTTAGCTTCATGTAATAGACACTACTATAAATAATAATATGCACAGATACTGATATAAAAATCCAGTATAAAACCATTTAAAAACTTACTTAGAAGCTCCCTGTTTAGATGGAACACCCACTGCAAGTGGTTCTATAGCAAAAAAAAAGCAAACACTCCCCCTTTCCTCTGCATATGAAAAGACTCTTTACACAAACAGGAGCAAGCTGTAGGAGGTATACTTCAGTATTCTGTTAATACTTTGGGGCTTGGTTAGGAGCCTGAAAATCAGCGCAATGTTATTGAAAAATAAGAAAAACTATAGTTTTTTTTTTATTTAAAAAAGCTGTATAGGCTATATAAATGGATCATCTACAAAACATTTATGCAAAGATAAATCTATTATATTATGTCCATTTAAGAACCTGTTCCTAAAATTTAGAAAGTGTATAGGTCTGTATTATAGGGATGTTAGAGAGTCTGTTGCTAAAATTTTGGAAACCCACAAGAACCTATTCCTAAAATTAAAAAATCCCACCACTGGTTGAATACATAAATTACTTATTTGCTACTTTAAGCAAGATTTTAAAAAATACACTGCACGAAGGGGCATGTATTTTGTAATAACAGCAAAAAAGCCATGTAAGTATTTTCTTGCTTACTCTAAAAGAAATGCAACAAATTAAGTAAACCTGTAAACTTGCTTAGTTGCATGTAATCATATGAAAATGAGTACCATTGCCTGAAAACCCTATGAAAGTTTGTTTATTTCAGATGCTTTATTTTTTTTTAGGCAAAACAATGTTTTATGTATGTGAAATAAATTGATCTCTTTATATACTACAGTTATAAGTAATTCTTGTTGTTGGGTGCTCAGATGCAAGATCAGCAACATAAAAAAAATCTGTACCACTGTATTGGCGATGTTTGCCCCTTTGCTTACAATGGTGTTGTCCAACAAACAGATCATTTTTGTAGCTTGATTAGGCTGGGATTTGCTTGGCATTGTGGTTTTTGAATAAAAATTCAAAAAAAATCACAACTGGTACTAGCAACAAAAAGATAATACATTAACGAGGGGCATGAAATGCGTTGGAGAAGGCTCTGCTGTACTGTGGTGTCTTATATTTGATGGGCTGAGTAGATATCTACTGTTTATGTAAGTAAGAAGTCTGGTGGTTTTAGTTGCTTCTGTACTGTTTTTGTTGTCTTTGGTCAGAACTGGTGCAGATTATTGCTCCTTTCTGCTCTGCTTTATTTTTATAAGCTGATGAAGTAAACAGTTGTCCAATGATAAAAAAAAAGAAAATCTAAACTTTTCATTTTTTTTCACCCCATCAATTTGTACTGAACATAAAGTTTGTATTGTTACTTTTACTATTTCCCTGCTTGCAGACAAGTTTTGTGCAATATTTTTATTTCAATAATTGCCAGTGTTTTTGTTAACTGAACTATCAATGCGTAAAGAAGTCTGGCCTTGTTGCAAAAGAATAACAGCTGTTACCAAAAGTCTGGAAGAAAATACAGAATTTATATTTATTGTATGAGCTGCACGTTTTAAATATTAAACAAATTACGCTGTTACTTTATTATTAGTTTAGTTCTTTTACTCAATTTTTGCATAAATTGAAATTGTGACTATTTCTTTGAAGAATATTTGCTTTTATCTGATCAAAAATATTTAAAGAAAAGGGCTTAAATCCAGGAACTTTAATATTATCTTAATTTTGTTGTGTCTCCAAATAGATCCATTAATGTCAACAACAAATGTTTAATTAGTTTTATTGCTAAATTTTATAGAAATATAACACAGCTGTACACCCACATATAATGAAATTCCTTCCTCAAACAAGGGTGGAGAATGTTGATATGGTAGTAAATTACCCAGGTACAGGGTATATATTTATAGAAGAACAGCAATCAAAACAATTATCTTTAATAAAAAAGGTGTAATATAGCAGATGCCACAATTTGGGCCAATTAAATTTTTATGCTTCAGATAAAACGTCAATTTAATAGACTTCTTTTATCAATTTTACATTGTTCTCCTGGTATCCTTTATTGTAAGGCTTGTCCTAATCAGACAGTCAGCATTCACAGGGAGTATAAAACCAATATTGGAGAATTAATGTCAAGTTAAAGGCACATGTTATACAACATACATTTTTCTTTATCCATGATGTCATTGTGAGAAAGAAAATATTTAAGGCTAGATAACGACTGAAAAACTATTTATTGTTCCAGCTCGCATGTTAACTTCGCTAGATGAAGGATTTTTGCGCACATAGATTTGCGCTTGTATTATGAGCTGAAAGTAAAAAGTTAGCGCAAGAGCGGAAACCCGATGCACGCAAAAGGTGCAACTTTGAATATCACAACCGCATTAAGGTATTTTCCCATAGACTTCAATGGAGCGTGCAAACTACAAAAAACTAACACCCATACTTACGTGCTAACAAGATCACATATATTTAAGTGCGCTAAACCCAACATGAATTATGAATATTTCACATTCCAATGTTCTTCACATAGAAGAATATATTCTATGTATTCCTAAATAAATATTTATATATCTCGTGATTTTTCGGTAAAATATATATCTATATATATATATATATATGTGTGTGTGTGTGTATATATCTATTTATGTATGTTTGTGTTTTACTGTATATTTACTGTACATAGTTAACATTCCAATATTCTTCACTTACAGGTTATTGTACTTTTTATTTGAAATGGATATACCTGTATAAACATATACCTGTATATCTATTCCTATAGATATATAGGTATAAATATGTATTTTACATGAACATTATAAGCTATATATAGAAACATATATTTAATAATAAAAAGTATATTATTTCCTATTTGAAGAAAAATATATGTAAAAATAATGTAAAATATGCATTTTGTGCATCAGGATTCAAATTTAGATTTAACATGGTCGTGTTAGCACACATGAAAACTTATTTATCTTAAAGTGCGTTATTGAAATATTAAATATAAAATATTTTTAAAAATTAATACAAATTATTAAAAATGATTAAATTCAATGTTACATTCTTATGTTATTAACATAGAATTCTTTTCACTTTGTATTATTAAATATATATTTATACATATATATATATATATATATATATATATATATATATATGGTAATGTTCATGTAAAAAACACATAAATACATGGTTCTGGTGAACTGATTGTGCAATGCCGCCCCCTGCAGATTTGCACCTAATCGGCCGCTAGCAGGGGGTGTCAATCAACCCGATCATACACGATCGGGTGGATTGCTGTCTGCTTCCTCAGAGGAGGCGTATGAGTTAAGGAGCAACGGTCTTAAGACTGCTGCTTCTTAACTCCTGTTTCCGGCGAAACAGATGCATTGGGGCTGACTGACAGTTTGATAAATCGGCCACTATGCCTGTTATATGCCCATATATATTTGATCTGTGTATATGTGTGTATATATGTGTATGGATATTGGTAAATGTTTATGTATGTACAGTATGTGTCTGTGTGTGTGTATATCTGTGTGCATGCATATGAGTGTGTCTGAATGTGTATGTTTGTATACCTGTGTATAGGTGTGTCTGAATTTGTGTAAGTGTGCATTAAGTTTGTCTTTGTGTGTTTGAGTGTGTATGTGAATGTCTGAGCATGTGAGTGTATGTATATGTTTCTTTGTATAAGAATGTGATAAAGCATTTAATATAATAACAAATAAGATCATAAAACAATTCATATATATAAGTGATCAAGTGATCTAAAGTTAGTGGTAAATAAAGGATATATCCATTCAAATGATGATCAGATGGTATTCCATATAATCCAGTTTCTCGGGGGTCCCTCAAAGGAAACAAAAAGTAGAATAGTGTAACACTGTAAATAATCAGTAAATAGAAATGCTGGTTGATGGTATCTTACTCACATGAGATGGAGCTATAATAAGCTCTTTCACTGCGCACGCCTGCTTTTATACTGGCAGGTAAACAGTATCCTAATCGTTAGGAGGAGTAAAAGATATTTATTAAAACATATAAAAACAACACATGAATTATGGTCCCATACACAAATAACAGTATACTTAGAGTGCAATCAAAGAACAGTAATTATATACTGCAAGAGGTTCTCCTATACCACGGATGGCAACGGATTCTGGGCAGCGTTTGTACCGCACCAAAAAAAAAAATCAGCTCCGGATATCCGATAAGGAAAAAGGCCCTCCTCTGACGTAACTGAATGCGTGCAGACGTATCACGTGTGTAGTTATCCGACGTACGTTTCACCATAGACTGGCGGCTTTTTCTTGGATACTATGTGAAACTTACATTGCCAATATAAATGCTGGCGAGCGCAGTGAAAGAGCTTATTATAGCTCCATCTCATGTGAGTAAGATACCATTGACCAGCATCTCTATTTAGTGATTATTTACAGTGTTACACTTTTCTAATTTTTGTTTCCTTTTAGGAACCCCCAAGAAACTGGATTATACGGTATACCATCTGATCATCATTTGAATGGAAATATCCTTTATTTACCACTAACTTTAGATCACTTGATCACTTATATATGAATTATTTTATAATCTCATTTGTTATTATATCACATTTTTTATCACATATATTTTTTCTGTGATTTAATTACACATTTTTTATATTTTGTTTAAGAATGTGTTGTGTGTCTGTATGTGCACATATTAAAGTTTAGTGTGGTACTTCTGAGGAAACCAAGAGCTTCTTACGCTACCCATTTAATGACAACAGCTGTCCATCACTGTTTTGGACCTCACTCATTTTAGAATCCCTTCTACATCGTGTGTAGCCAGAAGCCAAAATCTGTAAAAAAAAGAATTTAGTCAAACGCATATATCAAGATTACACTGAATGGAGTTCATTGTTAATAATGTATATAAATTAAACAAAACTAGCATAAGAATGTAATTAAAGTGGTAAATGTATAGCTTCTCAAGTTAGGAGTAAGAATAAAGGGTGGGGATTGCAGAGGAGAGGCAAAATATATTGTTGTTAAAGCAGTGATGCTGCAGTGTTCATTGGGACTTACAAAATTACAATTATCAGCCTCTCCCACCTTTATGTGTATAGTGTTGTCACTCAGCGAGTTAGGTAAGAGGGGGAAAGTTTGACACATTTTGGAATTTTGCCCTAGGAGCCAAATTCTCTAGAAACTGCCCTGATGTCATTTAAGAACGGAAACGGGGGGGGACTCGGTCTTTAAGGGGTTAAAACTAAGATCACCTCACCAGAATAACTGCTCTGTGGGAACATTTAGATCCTCTTCCTAATTTTATTTACATAGCAACAAAAAAAAAAAAGGGAAAGAAAGAAAAATAAACAACCAAAAACCATCAGCAGAGCATACATTGTTCATATATTGCGTTGCTGTGATATTATGGGAATTTTTTCAAAGTCTCATGGGATTTTATTATCATCTTATGAGAGTTCAGAGTAAAATAACTGGGAAGGAAAAGAAAGTGACTGTGCCTGCACATGCAAGTTACACTCTCATTTGCTAGTCCCAGGACATGCATCCAGACTAGTTTCTTAAAGGGACATCATAGTGGAGAATTACATACTCTAATTCTGCTTTGAGGTTAAATACATGGTTAAAGTAATGATCAGGAGCTGCAGAGAACTGCTGGAATCTGCCATATATTAAATGACATTGCTGCCATATTTTAATTCAATAATTAATTCCAGCTGTTTACAGATATATTGCCTGATTTAGTGCAAAAAAATCTTGGAATTCGTCAAACAAAAATATAGGGAAAAATCCCCCATCTCAACAGCGACCTTTTCTAGTTGTTCGTACTAAACAAAAGCCGCACTGATACCTACAGTATAAATGAACAAGAGTAGCTAGTTCTCTGTGACTGTAAATAACCCTTTCCCCTTGATTAGTCTGGGCGAGAGGATATGCCCTTATACAGCTTTCCTATAGAAAAGTATTTTTTTAAAAGCAGCATTGTAGTGGATATCTTGGAAACCTTGTCCCCAGATTGTAAGGCAAATCCATGCACTTTCCTTAAAATGTGGACAATGGTTTGCAGGGGGTCATAAAGAGGGCCCAGACATGATGTAGGTGAAGTATAAAGTCCAGCATTCCTCCTTGTAATATGCTGCTACTGACTGCAAGACCAGTGAAGGTGCAGACATAGGGCTCAAATTATATATAGCAAATCATGTACACTGGACATTGTTGCAGGCACTGTCCACTTACGCTGTCCGCAATTATCATTACACAAGTATTCCACCTGCTGTCAATCATACCGATCTTATCGGATCAGGAGGATTTCAATCCGCCACCTAAAGTTTATGGAGCAGAGGTCTTACAACCGCTGATTCTTAACTTTCATTTTAGGGTCGCCAATAACAATGGATCTCCGAAGCAGAATCCGGTGCTTGATAAATGGAGCCCTTAATCTCAATTGAGACCTCTGAGACCCCTGTAGTTAAACCCCTGCCTAAAGCAGTTCTTGCTTATCCATAACTGACAATCTACATATTCTTCCTGTAATGTATTTGAAGAGTTATTGTCAGATCTTGCTTTGCTGACAAATTAATTAAAGTCTGAAAATACAAATTTCCCATAATCCTTGTTAGTTCCTGACAGAATTCTGAAGTGAGACAATTACATACTCCCCAACATGGCCATTCTTCAATCAAAGATTTAGTAGAGCAAAATTGGATTATAGTGGTCCAGAGGTTGTGTCTGGATAATATGGGGAAGTTGCAGGTTTTGGGAGTAAAAAAAGACATCAATATTAGGAAAAATCAGAAAGAAGGGAGAGCATAATAGAGCACTCAGCATGTGGCAGTCCAGTGAATAAAGAAAGCATTGGGGGCTCTGCAATCACATGTCATAAATAATCCAGATGTGGCTATTCTAGTATTCTGTTTGTACTTTACTAAAAGGAAAAGCACTGTTAATGATTCCCAATTAACCCCACCACTACTTATAGACAGCGTAGTATATAATTTGGTAATGTACTAATCTAAAGGCATCTGCACCGCTCCTCATTATAAAATATTCCGAAACAATGTCAGCACAGTTAAGGGGACATAAAATGTGGTTCTAACACCGCTGGCGGGTTACTAGTTGAAAGTAAAAAAGTTAGCACTAGAGCGAAACCCGATGCAGAACTTCAGGACTTCGAATATCGCGACCACAATAACTTTTAACACTTTTAAATAAATTGTGACACGGTGTAATATGTCATGCGTTAATGTTCATCTGAGGTTGTATTTACCTGATTTTAAGATCTGCTACTGACCAAATGATTGTTATTATGTCCTGATATGTAAACCAAAGAATATATTTATCTGTATATATCAATATCTGTATATATTAATAAATGTATATTTATGATATATAATTATATTTTAAAATACAAAGAAAATATCCTTTTATGCGAAAAATATTGGAATGTAAAATATTTACAGTACAACTTAATATAAAGTATTAAAATGTAATACATTTTAATTTTTATGTTTAAAGGTATTTGTCTGTGAAGGGCTCCAAAGTGTATATATAAGTGAATATATGTGTGTATATATGTTTTCATGTGTATATTTGTATGTATATACATATAAACATATATAAGGACATAAATACACATATATACATACATATATATATATATATATATATAATCAAGAACAATTAGGAAAGGATGCAATTGCTAGTGTGAGTTAGTTGGTTGCGTGAGGGCTCAAATGTCCAAGCAACTCAAAATTAAATATGGTGCAGACCCTTAATTTAAATGTATCATGTACATAGAAGAGACGTACCTGGAATGTAATCCTGGTACCAAAAAGACAGGGTTTCAGCACTCTTTTAAAAGAACTCACAAATCACTTAAATGT
>CAJPDP010079361.1:0-11260 GCA_905336975.1 Bombina variegata variegata
TCTCCCCCCCTCTCTCTCTCCCCCCTTTTGCTCTCTCTCCACCCCCTTTTGCTCCCTCTCCCCCTCTGTTTTGCTCTCTATCCCCCCTTTCTTTTGCGCTCTCTCTTTCCTATCTCTTTTTGTCTCTCCCCCTCTCTTTCTATTTCTCTCCCCTCTCTGTCACGCCGACCGCACCCGGCCACGCCCTCAACCGTGCCCGACCACGCCCACTTTCGCCACAAACAGCATGGATTGTAAGGTAAGGCCAGGTGTATTTGTCCTTGTGCTGTCTCTACTGAGCATGACAGCTTCGGACAAACACACTTGGCTTTTTATATAATACAATGCTTCCAGAAAGGGTTGACATTTTCTTTCAAAGTAATGTGTTGCAGCCCTCCCTGGAAGCTACAGGGTGAAAATCACAGTGAACATTTTACCCACAACCCAACTTGATTAAACTTTTCTTGCTAAAGTTTTAGCTGACAATAAAAATAGCAACAACCCACAGGTCTTTTTTTTTTTTTCAAATCCACAATGAGCTTGTTAGATATTTAGTTTCACTCGCAAGTGCTAATCAATAGGAGATATGCCACTTGCAACGTTCCACAGGGGGCCTGAGGTCTTGAACAGGCACTGAGGACTTTCAGTAGGTTGAACACACTAATTACTGAAGTAACGCTGTTTTCAATTATAAACAACAAAAACTCACTGGCAGAGAAAGCATTAAAATGACCTAAAATTAAAAGGGACCCAAGTCAAAATTAAACTTTCATGATTCAGAAAGAGCAGGCAATTTTAAACAACTTTCCAATTTATTTCTATTAACAAAATGCGCAGTCTTTTTTTTTTTAATCACCAGCTCCTACTGAGCATGTGCAAGAATTCACAGAATATACGTATATGCCTTTGTGATTGGCTGATGGCTGTCACATGATACAGGAGGAGTGGCAATAGACATACATTTGAAATTTGTCAGAAATTACTACTCAAGTTCAGACTAAGTGATATTGCATTGTCATTTTATCATGCATTTGTTAATTAGACAAGTCTACTGTATTTACTGGTCCTTTAACGTCATCAAATTTAAAAAAATAATAATAATAATAATAATAATAATAGCATGACATCTTACAATTGAACTAACCAGCTTCTTATGGAAATAAAATGACACAGGATTAACATGCAATGCACTTTTGAAAGAGGAATGTTTAACAAAGTCACTTGATCCCCTTCACACATAGCACTTTATTCCGATGGCAATTTGCGCTGCAAATTTCATTAATCTTTTCCAAGTGCTGTTGATGTAAAAAGCCATCTCAATGCATTATGAACCATAATCACTGAGCCGCTGAAATGCATGGTCTTCTTAAGCGTACATTCCTGCCATGAAATCTTGTTGAAGGTCAAATATTATTATTGCATGTTGTCTTGACTGCAAAATATTCATTTTCAGGGTGTGAAGAAGTCAGAAATGGTGCTTTGCTATGTTAATGTACATAGAAATTAAATTTGTGTTATAGTCACTTTGCGTTTTCCTGCCAAATACATAAATAATAGATTCTGATGGCTGAAAAGAACTAGGATTATCTAGCATGTCTATATTTTGTGAAGTGTAGGTATAAAGGGGATAGGAAAGTCAAACTTACATTTTATGATTCAGATACAGCATACTTTGTTCCCTTGGAATCCTTTGTTGAAAAGCATATGTACATATCCTCAGCAGCAGCAATGCATTGAGCTAGCTGGTAGGGGCTACACATATTTGTCTATTGTCATTGGCTCACAAGATTTCTTTAGCTATCTTCTCATAGCGCACTGCTGCTATGAAGCTAACTTTAAAGGGCATAGCATTGAGGTTATTACATGCCTCCCTTTAGTCATGGGTGCTGCCATGTTAAAATCTAGCTTTCACTGCATTCTAGGGCTGACGTTTATGCACATGTGCAGTAACTCACTTTCAGACACCTGCAGTGAAACCTAACTCCTAAAATGGCAGCACCCATGATTAGAGAGAAGGTGCATGAAATGTATTTAGTGTTTAATGTCCCTTTCAATGATGTGTTTAATTCCTTTGCAAGAGTTCAATACCTAGCAGTGCAATAATAAAATGCTCTGATATAGTTCAGTATTTTTGTTTTTGTAATTCTACTAATTTTCCCAGCATTCCTTTACTTGGTTCATCCCGACCACCTTTACTGGATTCCTATTCCTTAGACTTGATTCACAGATGCTTGTAAAGCCGCATTATTTCACCTTTGGTACAATGCATTGCACTTGAGTCACTCTGTGAATATTTTTGATGATTGGATTGTTACATTGCTGATTGTATTTGCTTGTTCATTGTCATCTGACAATAATTTATTGTATATTTTCTTTTTTTATACTTGTGAATAAATTATTCTGATCTTTTCTATTCTATTGGGACCGTGTAGTAAATGCGAGATTATAGGGACATTAAAGTCATGATTAAGTTAGAGCATGCAATTGTAAACAACTTTTCAATGTTCTATTACCTAATTTGCTTTTTTCTAATGGTATCCTTTGTTGAATTACATCTATGTAGACTCGGGAGCTGTAATGCACTACTGGGAGCTAGCTGGTGATTGATGGCTGCATACATATGCCTCTTGTCACTGGCTCACTTAATGTGTTCAAATAGTTCCTAGTAACACATTGCTGCTTCTTCAACAAAGGGTACCAAGATAATTAAGCAAATTTGCTAATATAAGTAAATTGGCAAGTTGTTTAAAATTGTATGATCTACCTGAATCATGAAAGGAGAAATGTCTCTTTAAAATTGCATGCTGTATCTGGATCATGAAAGTTTCATTTTGACTTTAGTATTCCTTTATTTTTATTTAGTCTACTCCACAGTAATGCTTATGACACAGTCTGACATCCAGGGCCGGCTCAACCATAGGACCAAGTGGGTCCAAGTGACCCAGGCAGCAGTTGACAAGGGGCAGCACTTCAGTGGCTGAGTCAGTCACTGTCAGATCCAGACCTCTTCTGTCTCAATGTGGGTCCCAGCAGTATAACCTCATCCTGCACAAAGACAGAATCGGTCCCCTAACTTGTTCCTTCCCACTTATGCTGCAATTGTGCACAAGCATTGGTTGCATGCAGATAGGTAGGCTTAGTAAGGTCAGTGGCCAGGCTAGTAGGTTGATATGTAATCAATAATGTTTCTATTGGGGGGGGGCATCATTGTATTCTTGGACAGGCAGCACAATGTTTTAAGCCAGCCCTGCTGACATCCATGTTAAGCCCATACCTATATGGTACAAGCCCTGGGTACAATCATACTTAGCGCAGAAGGTCAAAACTGTACCATGAAAATCAGATGTGCAATGGTAGCCTTACCACTTCTCTGGGTGACTATTCAATGTATCTACCATGTTTTAGTACATTTTCAATTGAAAAGAATATAGCTTGTGCCAGCATTTCTTACAGCAGCATTGCTGAACTAAAGCTTTTAATCTATGAGCAGTTAATATATCCACAATTCTTGAAACCGACATTTGAAATCTTTTCTCACACCCTGACTATAGCTCTGAAATCCATTTCAAAAGCCATTTTCCTCCCCACTCATAAGTAATAACGCTAGCAGCCGAAAGAAACCTTCCGCATCATGTCCTGCTGTAATGGTTATTTGTAATGTTTATATTATTATACTAATCATTACAGTTCAGATTTATTTAGAAAAGATGGACATTATTTCTTGTACTGCACAGATAAATTATTTTTACTTTAAGGGAAAATGTTTCTAATTCATTTAAGTGTTTTGCTATGTGACTTAAGTGCCAGGATACACAGAAATATATTGAACAATAAACATAAAATTACAAGTACAATGAAACACATTTATTCAATATGATTGGAGAACATTATTACATTTAATAAATGTGTTTGGAAAAAAAACTGTAAGTGAATAATAATGTTCTGTTTAAACGTGTGATCTTCTAATGTCCTAGAACGTATAGCTAAAATATTTTAGAATCTATTTAGTTTATTTTATATTTTATGCTTTTTCATTAAAGGGACATAAAATCCTTTTTTTTTTTCATTTATGGTTTGAACAGTTTTAAACAACTTTCCAATTTACTTCTATGATCAAATTTGTTTCATTCTCTTTGTATCCTTTGTTGAAAGAGCAGCAATGCACTATTGGGAGATTGCTGAACACATTGGGTGAGCAAATGACAAGAGGTAATTAAGTGCAGCCACCAATCCGCAGCTATCACCCAGAAGTGCATTGCACATCCTGAAACCTACCCAGGTATGCTTTTCAACAAAGGATACCAAGAGAATGAAGAAAATCAGATAGAGGTAAATTGAAGAGATCTTTAAAATCAAATGCTTTATCTGAATTGTAAAAGCTTAATTTTGACTGTTTTTGTGCCATTTACAAGCTGGGAATGGTTTTAACATTTTTAATGATTGAAAAAAATCAAAAGATGAATATTATTTCATGGTATGGCAATTATGTGAAATTCAAATTTCAGTGTCTATAAATAAAATTTTATTGGAACACAGCCACTCACATTTGTTTATGTATTGTCTATGGTTATGTTGTACACTTTGCTGCTTGAAGAAACAAGTTCATTTTGCAAAACGCGTCGGGCATTTGTTTTTATTTGTGTATTAAACATTTTAATAAATTGATTTCCCAGTTCATTTTGGAAATGTTTTTTAGCAACATTGTAAAACTGTATAGTGATTTATGATCGCTGGGGGATTTTAATTACATTGGAGTTATCATTCCAGATCCATTGGTGACAGGAGGTGAGCTAGCTGACGAGCTCTTGAGGACCCAGACTGCTACAATTGCACCTTGAGATAAGTGCTACGGCTTTGTGAGTATCCTAAATAAGGGGGACCTTTGTTTAAGGGGCCTGAACACTAAGATATTATGCTATTGGAGTGGCTTTCTTCCTCTTCTATTTCAGTTTTGCAGTTTATTATTTGAAAAGTTGACCGTGGCATTGGAATTTAACCATCATTCTGAATTATTAATCGCCTAAGGAGTGGCACCTCTGTTATTCTCTGTATCACTGGTGACAGTGGGACTGAGTATCATTTCTACTTTGTACAACAGCAGAGTTGAGTAGTGGCAGACACCTCATATATTGCTGTCATTTTATTGCACTATCTACTGGACCACTAGTACATTGACACAATATCCACATCGGCCATGTTTTCCTGGACATTTATGATTTACACATGCTGCAGGGTGTGCAGAGGGGAACATGAATTGCACCCGTGGACAGCATACAAATAGTGATCCTGGACTGCACTATTCATGTTCCTCCCTGTATACCCTGCAGCATGTGTAACTCATAAGTGTTCAGGAAAACAAGACTGAAGTTGCAAGCCTATTCCCAACTCAAAGGAAAGCAATGGGCAGAAAAATCAGAAAAAATCTCATCACAGCAGAATTTCTACACAAATATAAAAAATACAATAAGGACCCAACCAAAGTGAGTTTGGAAATAGCTCATTTGTTAATCAATAAAAATGTGAGGAAATATTGTTTTATGTTGTTATAGAAGAGCCTACATAATATATCATTGACCTGCAAAGTCTAATATGTTTCTTGCAAAAAGTTCATCGAACCTCTGCATTAGACCATTTCATTATTGCTTAACACTGTCTATGTGATTAACCTCAGTAAAGAGATTAAATACATAGTTAAAGGACCACTAAACACAATGGAATAATCAATAAACGCATTATAAAAAGACAATGCAAAATCACTTTGTTTGAATTATAAATGAGTAGTAAATTAGTCAAAATTAGTAACATTTTCCTTCCTAATGCATCATGTGATAGCCATCGGCCAATCACAAAAATGCATATAAGTATATCCTGTGAATCTTGCACATGCTCAGTAGGAGCTGCTGTCTAAGAAAGTGTGCATATAAAGAGATTGTGCACATTTAGATAATGAAAGTGAATTGGAAAGTTATTTACATTTGTGTGTTCCAGAACCGCAATATGCTACCTTTTCTGAGATGAACACTACAGGTGATTGGCAGATATATGGTACATATGCTGCCTTGATTGGCTGTTTTGAGTTCCAGACCAGTAGTGCAATGGTCTCCAGAGCTGACTTTTTGCAGGTGTAAAACACATAGATATCAACAAGCAAAAGTGCTATAAGAAAATACTCTACTGTACTACAGTATTTTCTCATTGTAGTTTTATGTCCCTTTAACAAAGCTCCTGTCCCTTTATTGCCCTTTCTAGCTGTGTTTGCAATGGCTGTGACAACGCAAATACAGAGGCAAGAAGTGAAGAATATGCCATATTCATAAAAATGAAGACCTAGGCTACAGGAGAGTGGAAATGGATTTTCACATAAATTCAACTGACAGCTAATAATCCGAAAACAGACAATAAGAGTTTTCTAAAGTTAGAAAAAAACTATCAAATAAAAAAATTGATTCCAATGCTTCACTGACAAAAAGATGGTCAGGTTCCATTTTTCAGTACGAAAACTTCTTAATTGTTTATGGGCTTTACAACTAGATTAAAGTTCATAATTGTTATTGTTCTTTAATGTATAAATGTAATAAATAACAAAATGAATTTATTTTATGTGCAGTTAATAACTGTTTCTAGCTAAAAGTACAGTGTACAGTATAATGTGCTAGATTTATTACCATACACAATCTCCTCTATAATTTATCATATATTTCAACATATTATACTATCTATCTATCTATCTATCTATCTATCTATCTATCTATCTATCTATCGTATCAATCTATCTATGTATCTATCAATCATATCTATCTATTAGTACATCTATTGTATCTATCTATCTATCTATCTATCATCTATCTATTGTATCTATCTATCATATCTATCATCATATCTTTCTATCTACTGTACCTGTCGACTATCTATCTAATGTATCTGTCTATCTAATGTATCTGTCTATCTATTGTATCTATCTATCTATTGTATCTATCTATCTATCTATCTATCTATCTATCTATCTATTATATCTATCTATCTATAATCTATCTATCTCTCTATTCTATCTATCTATATATCTATTGTATCTATCTATCTATCTATCTATCTATCTATCTATCTGTCAATCATATCTATCTATTGCATCTATCTATCTATCATCTATCTATCTATCATATCTATCTATTGTATCTATCTATCTATTCTATCTATTGTATCTATCATCTATCTATCTATCTATCATCTATCTATTGTACCTGTCCAATGTATATATCTAATGTATCTGTATATCTATCTATCTATCATATCTATATATTGCATCTATTGTATCTATCTATCTATCTATCTATCTATCTATCTATCTGACTCAGTCTGTCTCATTATCATCTTATCTACATAGTTTCAATCTTTTCTTTGACTCAAGTTATAAATGAAATAAAATGCAGCTGAATAGGTTTTTACTGTACTTCTCATAAAATCTAATATACTGTTAAAACACAATTATTGTATTGTATAGCTCAGTAAAAACACACCACTACTGACACAATATTATCATATGGTGTAGAATAAATATTTAATTTATGTAAAAGTCATCAGACAATTCCTTTAAAAATATAATACATTTTGTGAAAAAGCGAAAGCAACCCGTGTGCATGTGCGTGCTGGCTCACTGCTCAGCATGAGTGGTTTCTCTTGAAATACATGTCATTAGGTGCCTAAGGTATTTTTTTCAATACATTTCAAAGCTCAAAACAATGATGTTTATGGGCAAAGCCATCAAGCTAACTTAACAAACCATTCTGGCTAGACTGCTGGTCCTTAGAGCATGTGTTTGTATTATATGCCACTGTATATTTTGTAAGCATTTTATAAATTCTGTCATTGCTAGATGGGTCTGCTGTGTATTTTAGGTTTTCTTTACACAACAATGTTGAGAATATGACATACATCATTGTAAGGCATGTGAGACCTCAAACCAAAGTGGCTATTTAACTTAGGAGCAAAAGTCACATTGCAATGTTTTAATACACATAGCAGCAAAGTAAAGACTTCTGCAATTCCCCATGTAACATTTAGTGGTTGTCATTTTACCACCATTAAATAAATGCCAGCCATGGCCTTTCAGGTAGCTCACTTTATTCTACAATAGGAAGTTTAAAGGGATACTAAATACAATTTATTTTCTTTCATGATTCAAATCGAGCATGCGATTTACACAACGTTCTAAATTACTCCTATTATCTATTATTCTAAGTTGTAAGTTTAGTAGTGGCCCATTTTTGGTTCAGCACCTGGCTAGCAGCCACCAATCAGCAAGCGCTACCCAGGGTTCTGAACTAAAAATGGGCCGGCTTCCAAGCTTATATTCCTACTTTTTCAAATAGTGATAGCAAGAGAACAAAGAAAAATTGATAATAGGAGTAAATTAGAAAGTTGCTTAAAATTGCATGCTCGATCTGAATCATGAAATCAAATATTTGGGTTTAGTGTCCCTTTAACAATTCCAAAAAAAATGCCAAATAAGGGGGACACAATATAATATAAATTGGGTCTAAAATTTTAAAGAAAATTAAACACCTAAACTTAGATTACATGCAACTACAGTACTCAAACTCCTGTTAGATAACATGGATGTGTCATTTTTTTATTTATTATATTATACATTTTTATGACGTACTGCACTCAAATTATGGCAGATAAAGCAAATGTGCCAAGCCAAACAAGCGTAGAAATTCTCTTCAAGTACTGTCGTTTTTCATGTATTTCTATAGCATTTTAAGGTATATTTAAGTGCACAATAGCTTGCCCTTAAGTGCTGTTGGAATCTTATTATAAACAAATTATATCGGCCCTAACAGTTTTAGTTTCTGAGTTATGTAGAACATTTATTTATGCAAACGTATGCTAATTTGCATGGGAACTATTTTGTAAGAAAAGTGTCAATTTGACATGTGCCCAGACAATAGGGGTATACAATGACAAAGATTTGCAATAAGATACAAATTAATAAAAGTATACACAAATTTACTACAGGAGAAAGAGGGCCCTGCTGCGAAGAGCTTACAGTCTACAATTTGAAATTGCAGAGACATAAGGTTTGGGGCAGCTTGTCACGTGGATTGCAGTTGCAGCAGTGAGTCAAGGCACTTTAAGATTTGTTTTGGTTAGGATGTAAAACAGATAAGAGATGGTCAGTCTCTCTGAATAGGTGGGTTTCCAAAGAGCATCTGAAGCTACACAAGGTTGGAAACAGTCTGATGGAGGGGGGTAGAGAGTTACAGAGTACAGGAGCAGTGTGTGGGAAGTCTTGGAGGAGAGAGAGGGACATAGAGATAATAGGAGTGGAGAGACGTAGGTCAGGAGTTAAATGAAGAGGAGGGGTTGGGGAGTATTTGGAGATGAGAGAGGAAATATAGTTGGGAGTGAAGCTGTTAAGTGCTTTATAGGATAGGTTTAATACTTTAGTTGTATTCTATAGTATATGGGGAGTCAAAGTAGAGACTGGCAGAGTGGGGCAGCTGATTTAGATCAGTGACTTAGGTGGATGAGTCTAGCTGAAGCATTCATAATAGATTGTAGGGGGGAGAAACAGTGTTTGGAAAGGCCATTTAGAGTTATATTGCAGTAGTCAATGCGTGACAAATGAGGGAATGAATTAGTATTAGTTTCTTGAGAAAGGAAAGGTCAGATTCTGGAAATGTTGCGTAGGTATGCACAGCAGGATTTGGTGAGCGCTTGTATATGTGGAGTGAATGTGAGTTCAGAGTCAAGTGTGACTCCAAGATAGCGACCTGGGATGAGGTGTTGAGAATAGAGTCTCTGACTGCAAGAGAAATGTCAGGAGTCGGATGTCTTGGTGAGACAAAAAATAAAGGCAGTTCAGTTTTAGACAGATTAGAGCAAAGACATTCAAAAGGAAATTGCAGAGAGATAGTTGGTAAACTAGTTGAGTAAAGAGGGAGGAATATCAGAAGAGGAAAGATGGATTTGGGAATCATTAGCATATAAGTTGTACTGGAACTCAAAAGAGGACATAAGTTTTCCAAGGCAGGATGTATAGAAAGAAAAAAGCAAGGGACCAAAGACAGAACCTTTAGGTATTAAATAAAGTCAAAGGTGTAAATAGTGCTACTGTTACAAGCCAGCAGCAGCACAATTTTAAAAGTAATTTTTATATTTATTTTTAGTGCACTACTGGGAGCTAGCTGGTGATTGGTTGCTGAACAAGTTTGCCTCTTATCATTGACTTAGTTGATGTATTTAGCTAGCTCCCAGTTGTGGAGCATACCTTCAACAAAGGATAATAAAGCACATAGGAAAAAAGAAGAAAATTGGAAATTTGTTTAAGCTGACTTACAATGCAGGAATTGTAGCACAAGCATTTCCTTGTGTAATGCCTCTCTCTGCTCAGTAGGGTTTTTCAATCACCCTGAATGAATATGTTAAGAAGCGGCAGTTCATATGACCGCTGCCTCTTGCAATGCGGTAAGCAGCCCTGCCGTGTGCTCCAAAGCAGCCTTCATTGCTTAGTACATTGAGCCCTATATGAAGATTTGTGATAGCAGTGAGCCAGACTATTTTTGGAAATTTTGTACAAAGTTGTTATTCTCATTTTAGAAAGCCAGTCAACTTGGTTAAAGAGATACTAAACCCAAATTAATTCTTTAATGATTCAAATAGCGCATGAAGTTTTAAGCAACTTTCTAATTTACTCCTATGATCAATTTTTATTCGTTCTCTTGCTATCTTTATTTGAAAAACAAGGCAGCTAAGCTAAGGAGTCAGACAATTTTTGGTTCAGTACCATGGACAGCATTTTTTAAATGGTGGGTGCATTTAGCCACCAATCAGCAAGCACAACCCAGATTGTGAACCAAAAATGGGCCGGCTTCTAAACTTACATTCCTGCTTTTCAAATAAAGATAGCAAGAGAATGAAGAAAAATGTATACTAGGACTTAATTAGAAAGTTGCTTAAAATTGCTGCTCTATCTGAATCATGAAAGAAAACAATTGGGTTCAGTATCCCTTTAACTAGGCATTTTACATATTTTGTGAGAACTTTGTGAGACATTAAAGTATTTGTATTTGTGCATAGTATGTATCAGTGGTTACACATTGCTTTGCAAAAGGTCTGCTGGCATAATAGCTACATTTATAAGCATTTAAAGGGACAGTCTACACCACAATTGTTATTGTTTAAAAAGATAGATAATCCCTTTATTACCTACTCCCCAGTTTTGCATAACCAACACAGTTATATTAATATACTTTTTACCTCTGCGATTACCTTGTATCTA
>CAJPDP010079364.1:0-14799 GCA_905336975.1 Bombina variegata variegata
ACAAGTTAGGGAGCAGCGGTCTTTGAACCGCTGCTTCATAACTGCTGTTTCCGCCTAAAGGCTCCCGCGGAAAGGGGGGCATCAAGCTCCATTTGGAGCTTGATAATTCGGTCCCTATTTATGAACAAGACAAATATAATGTTTTGTATGTCTTAAAGCTTCGTTTTGGAGACAGTAAGTGCTTTTTATTTGTTATACGATGACAGATCATATGCATTTGTTCAAAATCATTCTTTAGTGTACAGTTTTATAATCCTTTAATGAAGATCTGATTGGCTACAACTAATCTAATCCCCATCAATAACTGGAGTAAAAGCAAACCTGTGGTGTAGTAGAGAAAACACACATTTTTAGAAATTAAAGAAGAAAAATTATAATTATCCAAAATATTGTTTTAACAATAGTATAACCCTTTTATTGTGACCTATATTTATAAATTATACAGTACAACTATTCCCTAGAAGAGAGTGTCTCTTTAAGAAACAAGGGGCACTGACAAATATTATAATAAGATCATATGCTGATTTATTAATAATGAATCATCTGAAATTTGGATACAAATATAATTTAGGTTCTACTCTCTTTAAAATGATTCCAGTGCTTTAAAAATTAATCAGAGTAACTAAAGACAATTTCTGTCTATCCCTTAAGCTTAAAGACTAAAACAATTTTAAGATGTTGCCAAATATTTTTTGGAAATTATTTAGTTAGTAAGTTAGTTAGTAACTCAATATCACATCAGGTGGGGGGGGAGGGGGACTAAGGAATTATTTGTTAATCTCAATTTATTTGTAAATGGTTTTGTAAAATAATTTGTAAGTATCCGTTTACATTATGGAAAAACCAGATAAACATTAGTATGGTTGTTGTAACCCTTGTAACACACACAACACATATAATTTGTATCACAGTAATCTCACCCCACTGTACAATTCCCTACAATCTAATAAATTCACCACACACCAATCTCAATTATATCTAATACTTTTATTCACTTATTTGAGTTATTTCCATGCCAGGAGAAGACTAGCTATGGAAATGGCTAGGGACAGCTGTCCCCTGAAGGTACTTGGCTAAAATATTGCATCCAGAATGTTGTGGGTGGGGGTCTCGTCTATATTAAGATCTCCTCTCCAGAAAATGCTGAAGTCAACATTCCCCATAATAGGTTAGTCTGGAAACCTTGTCTGGTTAAGGTTAGGTCTAGGATAGGCCTCGAATATGGCCATTTTACAGTTAAACCTACAGCTGGGATTATGGGTTAGGATTAAAAGGCCACTAAAGTCAAAATTGAAGTTTCATGATTCAGATAAAGCAGCAATTTAATTGTTTTCCCCAATATACTTCCATTATCAAAATGTGCACATTCTTTTTATATAAACACTTTCTGAGGCTCTAGCTCCTACTGAGCATGTGCAAAAGTGCACAGTGTTTTACAATAAATGTAATTTGTGATTGGCTGATGGCTATTACATGATAAAAGGGAGGGACAGTTTGGATTAACTTTGAATCTTTTTATTGTGTATTTGTCAATTATTAAATTCTTCTGGTGGTCTTTAACCTTTTCAAGACTGGCCTAATTTGTCTACATCGAAACAATAATCTGATGTAAACAAATTGAGATCATGTGATTGTTCATGTGATCGCAAGATTTCAATAATATGATCGGATCAGGGGGGCGTGCCTCTGATGCTAGGCACCCCTTCCAGGCCGCAATCCCATTCAGGAAGTGCTGTTGGCTTAAGTACTGCCAAATGGCTAGGACGTTCCATGTCGTCCTAACGGTGCTAAAGTCCAGCGCAGTTAGGACTGCATGAAATGTCCTAACATTGGGAATGGGTTAAAGAAGGTTTGATCCCTCAATGGGTGGTTACAATATTATAACAGCCTATTTATTGCTGTCAGGGCAGAATTGGAATTGTGTGGAATCAACTACGCTGATCCTGATATAAAATCACTATGAAGGCTGTGTGTTCCATTAGATCAGTATTTGGGATATAATGAGATTGCTCCCAGACCAGAGATTGTTTTAAATTTGCAATATTTTTACATTTTATTAGTTTATACTTAATAAGAGTTCAACAAGTGCTTTTATACTCAATAAGAGTTCAACAGGTGCATTTATACTCAATAAGGGTTCAACAAGTGAGTTTATACTTAATATGAGTTCAATAAGTGCATTTATATTTAATAAGGGTTCAACAAATGAGTTTATACTTAATAAAAATTTAGCAAGTGCTTTATGTTTAAGTGCTTTTTGTTCATTTCTACATATTTGTTTTGTAATTTTCATGAATGTTTAGTATTTAAATGACATGTAGCACAGAACCCCACTTTCATCTTGAAATGAAATGCACATGAAAGAGGTTACAAAAATAAAATGAGAGTTTAGGAAAATTATTTTTAATTATTTTTTAAAGTATTTGTTACACAAAAACCTTTATATTTTTTTTAAATATGCTAAAATAAACAAGAGCTGTTCAACATGCCCACATCCTCAATAAGGGAGTAAGCTTTACACTTGGCCTAGTGCCAGTGATATCACATGACTAGTCACAAGCTGCTATGACAAATAAATTTACCCTAAAAAAAACATCAAGCGCAGGCTAGATGTACATGCAGGCAGATTACATTCATATCTGGATATGGTCATGTGCATTAACTATTAATGACAAGGGGGATAATTTATTTAGCTTGTGACAAAATACTTACAAATAATTTTCATAACTTGCCATTTTAATTTTTTTTTTACAATATTTTATTAAAAATATATATACATATTAAACCCTGGGTTGCCAAAAAATGGATTCCTGACAGCCAAGGGGTTAACACTTCCATACTATAACTACAGGGAAATGTTGCTGCTTGTGCATAATATGAAACATAGTTTTTTTCATACACATGAGAATAAATTGAAGACTAAGCTCAGTTTGGTACAAAATATTCAGATTTGGAAAGTGCAAATTGAAGTGAGAAATTCTGGATTAATCAAGTAATAACATCATTTAAACTTGCCCAGTGCTGCACAGTACAGTTAGGGAGTGGAAACAAATTACAAATAATGTTAAAAAGAGAACAGACATGACCGCTGTAGGATAAAGCTATAATTAATATTTATTTCAAATGTAATTAATTGATTTTGTTTGTTTTATTCCCACAACTGTCAGCCTGCAAGCTTTGCTTTGTATATACTGTATATATACTGTATATGCCCTTGAGTGGCACACTGGGTAAAATAAATATTACCAATGGATTGTATTTCACCAGCATGCTCCTGGTATTATAAAAAAGTACCCTATATACTGCACCTCTGTATAAGGTTAAAAGGTATATGTTTCATAAAATACAAGTAAATGTAATTACTTTCAATTTTTTATGTTTTTTTAAACAAAATCTATTTAGAAGAGGCTTTCTTGCCTCATATGGGAAGCAGAACCACCCATAATTAGCAACGTCTGCTAAAACATTTTCCCTTTAGTTTAATGATGTATTTATTAATTAACAAATCATTAGGCACTTCAAAAAAACAAAAAGAAAAAAAAAAGAAGGCAAAGGGTGGATAAAATCATAGTTTATGTAGTACCATGGGTTTAACATGAAATATGGTACGTGGGGTTTTATATATATAATTATTTTTTTCTTATTGTTATCTATTTTCATGGTGTTCAGGAAAACTGAATAAATACAGATTTTATTTTGTCCCTTTATATTATCTTTAAGGTTAAAGGTGTTATTAAATAAACCTTTGGTTCAGATTCTGGAATTTTGGGATTTCTTAAAAAAACACTGTAATTGGCTGAAATAGTTTTAAACATATATTTATGTGATCTGAACCAAAAAGAATTATTCCTCTTAATGTACATCTAAATGCTTGCATGTCATATGTCCATGTGGCTTATGTACATTGGACAAAATTCAAAAACTATATCATAGAGCACTAGTTTTCAAATCTGTCCTCAGGCCTCCCTAACAAGCCATATTTTCAGGATTACCTTGGGGAGAGCAGGTGAAATAACCATGTTTACTAATCAGCTGATTGTTTCACCTGTGCTTGATTCCAGATATCCTCAAAATCTAACCTTTTACTGAGGTTTAATGACAGGTTTGAAAACCAGTGTCATAGAGGGATAGACTGTAATCTAAATAATCTATATCTCTACAAAGACAGCAAAATGGAGTATAAATAAAAAGTAATTAGACCCTATAAAACATCTTATTTCTTTAATGATTATTTCTGGTGCTTCTTTGCTCAACAGATTTGCAATAATCAAATATTGCTGGGGATATTGATCTTTAAAGTTTACCCATATATAACAAATTAGAATACAAGTTCCATTGATTATGACATTGAGGCCCAAAATGTAAATTTATTAAACAGAAACAGATGGGTACTCATAAACAAGTACATTATTATAACAATTAAGTGCTTTGTGTTCTTTAAAGTGATGGTAAACACAGCCTTTGCTGAATGTAAATATGAATTTGTTGTTCGAAAAAATGGATATGGGCACCTTTACTTTATATCAAGTTCATACCAGTAAGGGTTTAAAATAGTAATTTCTTTATGCTCCCTCCTACCACTGCCATCTTAATTAGAAAAAAACTAACTTTTTTTAAGTGGTGATGTATTCACCACTCATCAGATTCTTGCCGTACGGCTCACACAAACATTGGATAAGTGGTTAACATGTCACCTCGCTAAAAAATAGGTTTTCTAAGTGAGATGGCAGTGGTGAGAGCGAGTGTAATAAAGGACAGACTATTTTTAACTCTTCCAGATATGATCTTGATATAAAGTAAAGGTGCCCATGTTAATTTTTTTATCAACAATTAATTCATATTTACATTCCTTAAAGGCTTTAATTCTATACAATAAATAATGTTGTGTTTTCACAACCAGAAATAATAAAGTGCTTTTTATGGAAGAGATCAGGACACATACGAGTAATTTATTCATAGGAAGTAGAAGTGAAGTTAATTTACTGTATCTGAATTTCCATCTCATTTTTTATTTTATATATACTGTATATATATATATATATATATATATATATATATATATCCCAATTATCAGAGAATCAAAAGCAACTTCATTTTATAATTAACCCATACAAAAGAATATAACTGAAAATGGAACTGACTAAACTTCAGTTTTTACTTTCTTGAGTGCCATTTTATCTTGTAAGTATACTATGTCTAAGCCTTTATCCCACTACATTATAAATATACAACACACATACAATTCAGACACCAGAAATACATTACAAGCTCCTTAAAATAAACAGCTATTTGTCCTTCTACTATTCTGCAAGCCATGTACCCTTTAGGCACAGAACACAACTGAACTGTGTACGGTCGCTGGGCAATCAGTAGAAAGGCCATGTGAACTTTATGGCAAGAAACTGGTATTCAAATCCACAAAGGTTCTTTTGAGAATATCTATGTACCTGTGTTATGCTTGTGTGCCTGCTCAAATTACTTTTCATCTAGATTTATTTCTACAACAACATTTTATACTATAAGCAAATGTGGGGCTTTTTAACATAAAATAATTTCCTTTTATCTATTAGCAGCACCTCTGGAGTCTTTAACTGACCATTCTGGAAGCCAATGGAAAGCAAATATTACTTGTACACGTGTGCAATCGGTATATTTATTTCCATGGGACAACAGGAATTTACAGATAGGATATCCAGCTTCTCTGTATATTGGGGAGAACGTAAGTGAGCCTATATATTTCCTCTTAGCCAGAAGATGGGCTGGAACACAACATACAGTACTAAGTAATCTACTCCGATAGGTCATATCTATGGCATTCATTTTATAAAATCTTCCCATTCCAGGGCCCAATGTCTCAGAACTGAGATTTAGTGAAGAAACTGCTTAAAAACATTTGTTTCTACAACTAACAGGAAATCAAACTGCTATAAAAATCTTTTTTTTTTTTTTTTATGTACAAACAGATAAAATGGCACTTAAAACTTGTCCACTTACTGCAATTCATTCTCCTTGCAGAGAGCCTAAGAGCAGTCAGGAATAAAACCTCTGAGGGTATCTAGAGATCTGGTCAGTGTGTAACACACAACTTACAGTCAGCAGCGGTCTTGTGGCTGCACACGGACTATTGTAACTTCACATGAGGAAGTAACGGTTGGTTAAGTAACAAAGACGGTAAAAATGTCACTGAGAAAACAGAAGAAATATGAACATTTCTGGAAAACTAATAATGGGGAAAGCAAATGGAAGAAGATATGAGTCACACAATATAACCTAGGGCGCAGTTATAATTACTTTAAGTACATAATTAAGTGAACACTGCTGGATCATGTTAAAGTAATCATATTTAGCCTCCTGCTAGCTTTTTGTTTTTATTTTGTTAAATAAAATAAAAAAATGCAATGCCTTTTGTTCACCCACTTCTGTGGCTTCCGTCCCCAGTACGCAGCTTGCGGGCTACTATGATCTCTTTAGATACTCGTTTGCAGTCAGAGGCTAGGCCAAGCTTGCACATGAGATCAATAAAGCACGTGGTGAAATTGTTACGGACTCCAAACTCACTGGCAGAGTAGTCGTATGGAAACGTGTGGTGGTAGTTATGGAAGCCTTCACCTGCAAGAAGAGAATGAGATAATGATTGTATTAAAGGGACATAAAACACTAAGGGCTAGATTACAAGTGGACTGCATGAGAACTAGCGCAGCGATGGGGGTACGTCACTCAGCAATGGGCAGAAAAGGTTACATATATATATACATATATTAACACAAGTATGAATATAAGTGTATATATATATATATCTGTCTGTCTATCATCTATCTAAATATATCTCATTGTACTGTTTAAATGTGATTAATCTTTTGTAATCTCCAGCTTGATTTGCTAAACTGTATTGTTTGAACAGAGATACATAATACCAACAAGTGCAGTTGATTTATTTGGCTACTTTGTTACACAAGAGATTAGAAACAGCAAGTGATGCATGAATTGATTATTAAGCAAACATGTCTCTGGGGGCCTAGGTCAGAGACAGAAAAAAATGACATTGCCACTGCAAAGTAAGGATTTAGCCTGGAAATGTGACCAGTATATTAAATTATAGCTACAGATATAGATATTTATTTAGCTTTGGAGAGAAACCACAATTTGGTCTTTCATTTTAAAAAGATGCAGATATAACAGAAATATTCCTATGTTCCTGATACAAATTCCTCCGGAACACTGCTACATTGCAAATTCTACCTTCAGTGGGGAACAATGTTGACTATGGGGCCGATTTATCATCGGTCTGTCCGACATGATCCGCTCAGCGGATCGTGTCCGACAGACATCGATATATGCCGACAGCATACGCTGTCAGCATTAAACATTGAACAAGCAGTTCTGGTGAACTGCTTGTGCAATGTCGCCCCCTGCAGATTCGCGGCCGCTAGCAGGGGGTGTCACTCATATAGGATCAGGCGGATTGATGTCTGCAGCCTCAGAGCAGGCGGACCAGTTAGGCGGACCGCTGCTTCATAACTGCTGTTTCCGGCGAGCCTGAAGGCTTGTGTGGAAACAGGGGCATCAAGCTTGATCATTCGGCCCCTATATGTGATTTGAAGTTTAACTCATGATGGTTTAGATGGTTAACTAGCTTACTGCAGTTACTGTGACAATATCAAGGTTAAAGCCAGTTCCAGCAGGGATATACCCCTGAAAAACCCAGCTGTGTATTTTTTTATCTTGTTTGCTGTGTCCAGTTAGTGACAGACACAAATGAATTCCAATTGGTTTGGGAGAAAGGTCTATATGAGAAATGTAATTAAAAAGACAATAAACTCCATGTACAAGACATTTCTGCTGTGTTGCTATATAATAACATATAAGAAAATGCTACACGTTATTTAAAAAACAAATTAACATCTTGTTTGCTGCAATTGTTTTTTAGTAGCCAAACTCCACCCACCTATGAATATACACATATTAACACATAAATATATAGGTATACAAGCATATACATATACAGTAGATTTACAGGAAACACACAGTTCCCATAGACTGCAATGCAAAGGCAATTTTCAATGCTGTTTTTTTTTTCTAACACCCCACAGCTGCAACTTTCAACCTCTTAATACTGCTTAGTGCAGCTGTTTAAAAAAAAAATCTAAATTTTTTTAAAATAAAAAACTATAATGCCCTCTATTTTGAGGGCATTTGGGGCACTTTTAGAAAATTTACCAGAGATCTGATCATTGGTTAATGTTCTGAGCACTAATTGCTATCGTGAACTTGCAGTAGCTGGTTATTTATTGTGCGCCCGCAAACAGTAAAATGTGACCGTTTGCGGGCATGTGATAAATTAGCGCTCCACTTGTAATCTAGCTCTTTATATTGAAGTCATCATCGGTTACAGCTTTCTGGAATATAGTTGTGCATTTGCCTTGTTGTTAAAATTAAACTGCACATCAGGGACGATGCAACACAAGTTAGCTGAGTGACAAAAAACACTAAAATCCTCTGTTATCAATGTCTAGTATCATTTAAATAGGATATTAATATTGATAAGCCAATTTACTGAAAAAGTTAACTATTTTATGCATTTTGTGTCAGAAAACAGTCAAGAGTGGAGACATCTCTGAAAAGCCAAACTTGACAGTTTCAATATGCAAACTTGAATTTCACTATATTTACTGACTCGAATTACAAAGCCCTGTGTTCTGAACCAGAAATACCATACAATGCTCAAAGGACGTCTTTCCCTTCCAAAAACTTGTTGAAAGCATAAATCATCAGATAATCTGAGTAACATATAATGGCAAAGAAGAAGGTATTGGGAATTGCATTTAATAATATGGCTACTTATATCAGTATTATTTAAAGAACAAATACTCCTGACCAAATTGTTGTATAAAGATTATGGGGACGATCACAATCTATGGTTAGATCATTATTGACTGAAGATGAGCCCTTTTTGACATTGGCATGATCACAATCTGCTAATTTTATTATTTATCTGTAGCACTTTTTACATTATCGGAAAAAAAATACCCAATGTGCCAGTTCTGTTTGACTGATAATCTAAATTATCAATAACAACATATGTATGGGGACATTTTTCACCTATCAAATTCCACAACCACAAGGACTTGATAACCCCCTAGATAACATTTTTTCAAATTATTACAGAGTACCTCAAAGTTTTAGAATGGTACTTGGTTTTCCCGCATGGGCACTGAAATTACCCACCACTGTATTGGATGACAGCAGGAAAGCAGCAGCACCAAACAGATACAAACACGACCTACTAAATCAGTTAAAACGTAATGAAGAACACTTTTACACTAATGAAGAATTCCAACAAACACAAATGCCTATTGTACCCATAATGCCCCTGTTCAAATACCTTAGAGAGAGACACATCTCTATGCTCTTTAGTATGCAACAGGGTTATTGCACGTCACTTATTAGCATCACTATTAAAATGGATCAAACAAGATACACTTAGACCTGTGATATCACTAAACTCACAAAAACAACATTTTCTTTAGACCTTAATCCTGGCCATTATGATTTTGGATCTTGAAATCCGGTGAGCAACAAGGCAAATAGCAATTTTGTGATATTTTCAGGAAGTGACAATTTGTGCTTGAGAAGGATTAACAGCAGAAGCATTTTGTGATTGTGATTACTGAAAAAATGCACTAACAATATCAGTTGATATTCAGAAATTGTTATCTGCCAAAGAAAGTGCAAGATTGTGATTAAGCCTTATATGATTACGTAATTTTACTTGTAACCAATGGTTGTATGTTTAACCCTTTTTAAACTAATAGTTAAACATAGCACAGTAGGCTATGACTACGGCCCAGAGCCAAAACGCGTAAGCCAGTCTGTGCTACGCTGTGTTGATTTGTATGTTGAGGTTTGCTTTAACCCGCTTTTAACATTGGACCAATAAAGTAAAGTTTTTATTATCAGACGGCTTTCACCCCTTTTTTTGGATATGGCTAACTGGGACATACATATACTTTTATAAATGTATAGGCAAGAAAGTAAAGAAGTTACATACCAATTGCTCCTAGGGTTACAAATCGGTTCTCCCTTGGACTGATGTGTACATCGTATGGACGATTTCCAAACATATGAGCTGCGCTATTTACCAACCATGTACCATTCAGCACCAATGCGTATCGCAAGATACAAGGAACATAGAAGGCAGTAGCGAGCGATTCTCCCCAAAAGTACCATGGAATTACAGTGGGAAGAGTGAAACACATCAAAAGTATGGACTTCTTATAGTGCCTGGTATGAAAAAAAGAGAAAGCATTAGTTACATTTAGAAGTTAGTTTATTAATAACTATTTACAATATTACAAGACTAAAAGTGTCCTATTGGGGATGGTCTATCAACGATTCCAGCATGTTTTGGATCAGAGTGAAGCTTTCCTATGTTTCTGTCTATATTATTTTCTATTATTATGGAAAAGAATGGCATATAACTTTTTGTTCTTTATATAAGTTCTCATTTTGCCCTCATGGACTGTTCTCCTTGTCCTCCTTGGGAAAATGATATGTAGAAATGTGGCTGCCTTGCAAATTACAGCTCCTGACACCTTTAAGAACTGGCGGTGCTACAATAATGATAGGTAATGCCCACAAACACAATGCCCCTACAACCACCAATAATCTACCTCCAGACACTGCATGGTTGGGAACATTTGGCCAGGTCATTGCTTCAGGAACATTCAGCCTGGTGCACATCCCCTTCCCCTTGTGTATCTTTGGGTTGCATCCTTCCTCAGACTCACCTTCTCTGGAACATGATGACTTTGTCTGCTTCGAGATCACTCAAGTCAAGCTTCTTGCCTTTCTCAATTACATCAGGATGTTTACGCATCAGAAGCCACCCAATGTGTGAGAAGAAGAAACCTCTTACGGCATTATGGGGATCTGCATCTGTTTCTGAGTATTTGTGGTGTGCGCGGTGGTCACGGGCCCACTCGTAAATATCGTTCTAAAAATAGGGAAAAAAGCCTATTTAAGGGTAAGGAAACATGTAACTGTACTGTATAAATAACTACAGTATAATTGCTTAATCATCATGGGCATAGTAAAAAGACAATGCAATAGCACTTACTCTGGATTTTAAATGAGCAGTAGATTTTTTTCTGACAAATTTATAAAATGACTTCAATTTGATGGCCCCCTGTATCATGTGACAGCCATAAGCCAATCACAGACTCATGTATGTAAACACTGAACTCTTGCACATGCTCAGTAGTAGCTGGTGCCTCAGAAACTGTCCATTTAACTGTATCATGTGACAGCCATAAGCCAATCACAGACTCATGTATGTAAACACTGAACTCTTGCACATGCTCAGTAGTAGCTGGTGCCTCAGAAAGTGTGCATATAACTGTATCATGTGACAGCCATAAGCCAATCACAGACTCATGTACGTATACCGGGGTTAAAGGGACATGCATCCCACATTTTTTCATTCATGATTCAGGTAGAGCATGTGATTTTAAACAACTTTCCAATTTACTTGTATTATT
Organism: Bombina variegata variegata; assembly: GCA_905336975.1. Lineage (NCBI taxonomy): Eukaryota > Metazoa > Chordata > Amphibia > Anura > Bombinatoridae > Bombina > Bombina variegata. Next base: position 11,538 of record CAJPDP010079364.1, read on the forward strand.
AAACTTGCTTCAATCTTTTTTTATTCTTCATTAAAGGAGAAGCATTGTACTACTGGGAACTAGCTGAACACATCAGGGGAACCAATGACAAGAGGCATTTATGTGCAGCCACCAGTCAGCTCCCAGTAATTCACTGCTGCTCCTAAGCTTACCTAGGTATGCCTTTTACTAAGGATAACAAGAGAATGAAGCAAATGTGATAATAGAAGTAAATCACGAAAGAAAAATGTTGTGTTTCATGTCCCTTTAGAGGCGCATAAGTTAAAAATAACATTATATAATCAAGTGTTGCTCTTTCTCTTGCTATCATTTGTTAAAGCTGAGCTCCTTCCCCTAATAGCATACTAAGGTCTTAAACACTAGTTTACAGGAGAAACACGATCGATAGCGCAGGGTGTAAGATCTTGCGCTATATAGAACGCGCAACCTGGTATTGAAAGTGAACGGCTAAACAATTTAACAGCAAACCCTATACTTTTAATAGGTAGTATGTGACCAGAAGGAAACCCTTATTATTCATAGTACAGCATCATTGGCTGAGCAATATCCAGCATGAATTTTACTGTGCACCCCAAGAAGCCTATTAAATATTATTCTGGACTTGTATTATGAGAGCAAAAATAGAAGCGCAATTGATTGCGCCTGAGCGAGATTAATAAAACAATAGTGAAAATATTTTTGCGCTTCACTACATGTATGACGTTGGCCTAGTCATCAAATCATGTTTGCAAAACTATCTAGTGGAATAATTTGCCACAGCATTGCAACTCAGAAATTGTAGGATTAAAAAGATTCTAACAGCCAGGAGTTGTGAGTCACTCTGTTCCAATCAATAGAGCAACCTATATCTTGTAACTATACACCTCGTGGCGCATTAAATTACTTCCACTGTGACATAAAAAAAAAAATCTTCAAAATGTTACAGAACAAATAAATTAAAATGAGAACAAAACACTTCTATAAAACAGTCAGCATTAATATCAGCAAAGCAGAAGACTTGAAAACTGTTTAAGAGACAATATTATGAGCTTTCAGATAGGGAGACAGGAGCGCAAGACAAGGACAAATGATACTTTATGAATTTCACATGCTTGGCTAAGTGTAAGTGAAAAGTCTCCATCACAACTCTAAAACACCTTGGAATGTGGCATGGCCGTCCCTTCATTTGTGTCAGCGAAATAGCAGAGACATCTTTTGCTCTATCCAGTGGGATTGTTTTACCGTAGCAATAACAGACGTGCAAATATTTTACAGCTACAAACATTTACAATGACCATTTCTGAAGTCTTGCTGTTGTAGTTAGATGTTATTCCGTGTTGCTAATGGTTTGTGCTTGATATATTGTTTATTTGGCCACCTCAAGCAACTATAGATGCTAATGCCCGGAGTAGCCACTAATGAATGGGACAATTCCATACAGAGCTCACTATCTGTGCACATCTCCGTATGCTCTCATGGAACAGAGCTACGTTTCAACAAAGAAGACCAGATATAAATAAAAGGTTGTTTTTTTTTTAATTGTAAGCTCTATCCGAATAATGAGTTTTATTTGGACTTCCATGTCCCTTTCAGCACACACTGTGAGAGTGGATTTACGATTAAAATGAAATTCTAGAGAGATATAGAGCATTTTACTTTGAAACTAGGATGTCCTAGTAACTTTTTAAGGTGAACACAGGAAGGCAGCTCAGTACTGAATTAGCGCCACAGAAAGAGACTCTTGTGTTTAATTGCACATAAGGTCTATATAGTTTTTGGTCTTAGCTCAGTAATGAATACAAAAAAACAATATACTATATAAAATATTCAGTCTATAAAAGCTTTATTAACAATGTGTGCATTCTACTCAGAATCTAATACTATGCAATATGTTTGCTCCACATATATACTTGATTTATTCAGACCTGCAGGGCACACAGGATTACTTTCAATGTTATTTTTAGACTGGGTAAAAAACAATCCTTTTAGTTCACAGAAATCATTATGGAACAGAAGAGAAAGAAGACAAAAAAGGGTTAGATTTACCCCATAAGCAGTAACAATGAGTCACTGTATGTTCAGGATTATTAAGAAGAGTGTGTACGGAAAGTGATATCGCTCAGTCAGTAGCGCTGTTAGGAAATACAGATTCATTTGGCCCATATTGACTAACACCGCAGTTATAATTTAATGGGCAAGAAAGTGTATTTTAAAACATATTATAGAAAAATGAAATCTGTTGCCCAGAATAATCCTACTTTTAAGGAAAATTAAGCTAAGACATTCTCCATTAAAAGTGTTCAATTACCTTATTTATCATAGTAGAACATGCAATGTAAATTCATTATTTGTTTTGCATACTCTCTGCGTCTTGCACAGCCCTGCTACATGCTACACATTGCAAAAATGAACTTACATCAGACCAAAGCAAAAGGAGACCAGGTAAACATTCTGGGTTCGATTTATCAAGCCATCAATCGTCCCCAATGCATCTGTTTCCGCTTGAGTCTTCAGGCTCGCCAGAAACAGGAGTTAAGAAGCAGCGGTCTTAAGACCGCTGCTCCTAAACCCGTCCACCACCTCTGAGGCGGCGGACAGCAATCAGCCTGATCGGATACGATCGGGTTAAATGACACCCCCTGCTAGCCGCAAATCTGCAGGGGGCGGAATTTCACAAGCATTTCTTGTGAAATTCATTTGCACTAATAAATGCTGACAGCGTATGCTGTCAGCATTTATCGAAGTGCGGCTGACATGATCTTTGTTAAATTACTTACTTTGTTAAATGACTGATATACACTATGCTTTTACTATTTTTAATTTCCTATTATTATGTTGATATAACAAAAACACATACAGACACACAAACATACACAGAAACACACACATAAAGACAAACAAACATATATAGAATCACACACATAGGGGCCGATTTACCATCTGTCGGACAGACATGATACGCTATAGCGATCATGTCCACCCGACATTGCTGAATGCCGACAGTCGGCATTTAACATTGCACAAGCAGTTCTGGTGAACTGCTTGTGCAATGCCGTCCCCTGCAGATTCGCGGCCAATCGGCTGATAGCAGGGGGTGTCAATCAAGACTGCTACTTCTTAACTCCTGTTTCCGGCGATTAGGCACAATACGACCGATAATAAATCGGCCCCATAAAGACAAACAAATATACACAGAAGCATACACACAAAGACACACAAACATACACAGAAACACAAACATAAAGACAAACAAACATACACAGAAACACACACAAAGACAAAC
>CAJPDP010079393.1:0-10016 GCA_905336975.1 Bombina variegata variegata
GCATTTTAGCCTGTAACACACAAAAAATTTTGACGTTTTTGTGTGGGATTTTCATAGCGCCGGTATTACAGGTTGTGCGTTCAGGCTAAAAAGCTTGCGTTACAGCCTATACCGACACGATCCATACCGCCATCTGAGAGCAGCAGTTATGGATTTTGTGTAACAAAAATGTTTCACAAAACTCATAACTAAAATGGTACAAAGCACACTAACACCCATAAACTACCTATTAACCCCTAAAGTTAGGGGAATGTTAGGTTTAAGGGTTAATAGTATAATTTAGTGTTTTGCGATGTGGGGGGGCCACGGTTTAGGGGTTAATAGGTTTAGTTTAGTAGTTACGATGTGGGGGGGCTGAAGGTTTAGGGGTTATTACTTTATTATAGTGTTGGCGATGTTGGGGGCCAGCGGTTTAGGGGTCAATAGGTTTATTTAGATGTCAGCGATGTCGGGGGTGGTGGAATAGGGGTTAATAACTTTTATTAGAGTCAGCAATGTTGGGGCGTGGCAGAATAGGGGTTAATTTTTTTTATTATTCTTTATTTATAAAGCGCCAACAGATTCTGCAGCACTGCCCATGGGTACAAAGATGAAAGTACAACGGAGAACAATACAATAAAAGACAACATTTTATAGACAAATACAGGGGGAGTTGAGGGCCCTGTTCCAGTGGGAACTTAACTTTTATTAGTGTCGGCGATGTCGGGGAGTGTCAGAATAAGGGTTAATCATTTTTATTAGTGTCAGTTTTGTTGGGGAACGGCGGAATAACGGTTAATAATTTTTATTAGTGTAGGCGATCTCGGGGAGCAGCGGAATAGGGGTAAATAACTTTTATTAGTGTCAGCGATGTCAGGGAGCAGCAGATTAGGGGTGTTTAGACTTGGGGTTTATGTTAGGGTGTTAGGTTTAAATGTAACTTTCTTTTCCCCATAGACATCAATAGGGTTGCATTACAGAGATCTCCATTCCGCGATCGCAAGTGTTTGTTTTTTTTCTTACACTCCCTCCCCATTGATAACTATGGGGGAAAGCGTGCACGAGCACGTAAACTCAGCCCTTGGATTTGGTGCACAACACAAGGAAGTTTTTTAGTAACTCGTACTGGCAGTGCTTTGGAGAGTGCAATAACGCAATTTTTTTTTAGCACAGAACTCTTAATCTAGGTGAGTGTTTTTAATCATATAACAATAGATTACAAATATTTTTTTTTTCTTCAAACTTTATTTATGCCATGAGAGAGGTTGACACATGAACCAATGACATTGTTAAGTTTCAATACATACATAGGAAAACATTTTACAAATTTTACAAGACTCTGGCGATAGTTGAGTCTAGTGAAAGGTTCATATTAGTCCCATATTGGCATGGCAGTGAAGTCAAAGGTCACGCCACCTCCCTTCGCCTTTTTCCTCTTTTCTTTAAATAATTACAATAAACAACAACTCAATTACATAACAAATCAAATCAAATAAGATATACCAACAAAACCTGTTGCATCCTATACTTACCCAGAGCTCCCCTGGACCGCCAGCCATAGAGCAATTCTCCGAGATAATGTATATGTGAAGTGTATAAAGGTGAGGCGCACATGCACATCACTTGGTTGTATTAGAAAAACAACAGTTTCCCTTAAGGTTTTCTTTCAGGATGAATTCACTGTTTTTAAATGGGTATAAGACACGTTCTCTAACATTGTCAGGTAAGTATAGTAAGTACTGTGCCCATTTCTTTTTGAATCTAGATATTCTCTGTTCAATATTTCCCTTAACATCTGCTTGTTCTATGAGCATCTGGGTGGGTAGCCTGGTGAGTAGTTTTTGAAAAGGTGGGGATGAGCTGTCTGCCCAATATTGTAGTATCAGTTGCCTTGCAAGCAAAATAGACATAGAGATGAGAGTATCATGGGGATGTGTGTTGTGTTCTGGAAGTAAAAACAGGACTCACTGTGCCAAAAGGGATATCTGGATTTTAGTTACTTTAGTCAACCAGTAGATTATTTTACTCCAAAACCACTTCAGCTTGGGACAACCCCAAAATAAGTGAATCCAGTCAGGGTTTGCATAGTTACATTTAACACATGCGTCTTTTGCTCCAGGTATCCATTTGGCCCTAAGAGCTGGGGTAATGTATGCCTGTTGAAGGATTTTGGTGTGTGTTTCTCTCAAATTTGCTGATAACGTAAGGTTTCTAACCTCTGTGAAACTGCCTGTGAGCCTTTCACTGTTAATCTCTATGGTTCTACACCTAGACCATTTTGATACTAGTTTTTGGACGGCAAGGTTGTCATAGTGTTTGAGCATTAGGTTATACATGTTTGCTAGCTTATATGAACCCTGTTTAGCCAGTGAGCATAGTATGGTGAAATTATTGTTTTCTGTGTTAAGGAGGCCATCTGCTTTTATTTTGTGATATTGTGCCTACACTGTAGGTATGCAAATCTATGCGTGTTTGGGAGCTGATAAGAAGTTTGTAAATCTTGAAAGGGGTAGACCGCAAGGGTCAGAGGGTTAAATAAATGTCTAATTTTAGTGAGGCCTTTCTCCTGCCATGTCCTGAATACCTCGGTGGTATATCCAGGTAAAAAGGAAAGGTTGCCCTGATTGGAAGGAACTTACTGGTAGTGAATTGCATGCCCCACAGTTTGCACAGTTTGGCCCATGCCCTCAGTGGGTCTCTAAATAAGATGTGTTGCTGAATTTCCAAGGGTAAAGAACTGAGTTTTGCATGTGGCAGGAAAGTTAGGTGTATTGGGTACGTAATACCTGTCTCTGAAGTGGGGGTTGTGAACCGCTCATTTCCAACTAGCCAATTCAGCACTATCTTCGTCAATGTCGCCCAGTTGTACCAGAGAATGTTCGGGAGGCGCAGCCCACCTCTATCAAATGGCATGGCCAGACTAGATCTACTTATTCTCTGTTTCTTTCCCTGCCAGATAAAGTGGCCTATATCAGACTGTAGAGCTTTTGCGTCCCTTTGCGTTAACAGCAAAGGAAGCATCTGTAGAGGATAAAGTATCTTGGGCAGAGATATCATTTTAAAAAGGTGTATTCTGCCAGTCAATGACAGAGGGAGTCTGCCCCATCCCTGTAGCATGTCCCTTATATATGGAATTATCTTGCCTATGTTTAAGGGATATAATTTAGAGAGGTCAGCATGTATCTGTATACCAAAATATTTGAATGTGCCCTCCATTACTTGAAGGCCGAGATTGTGTAGCATGTTATGTTTTGTCTTTTTCAGTCAGGTGACCTCCGATTTGTCTTTGTTGATTTTATATCCAGAGAATGTTCCGAATATGACAATAATTTCAAGGAGTTTGGGGACACCTACGTCTGGGTTGCCTATAAACAAAAGAAGATCGTCTGCATAAAGTGATACATGCTGTCTAAGTCCGTTAATGTCAAGTCCCTCACTATGTTGTCGAATGTAGCAGGCCAGTGGCTCTATAGCCAAATCGAAGAGGAGGGGGGACAGGGGGCACCCCTGTCAGTTTCCCCTTTGCAGCTCAAAAGGTGTGGATAGTCCACCATTTATGATTAATGAGGCTTTAGGGGCTGTATATAGTTTATGGATGAGGTTAAAGAAAGTGTCAGTGATACCAAAGCGTGTCATGGAGGTGTATAGATGGTCCCACTCAATCCTGTCAAAAGCCTTCTCGGGATCTAATGCCAAAAGGCATGCATCTTGTAGGTTAGAACTGTTGTCTGAGTGGGTACCATACCAGTAATAGGCAGATATTGCCAGGGTTTTCTGTATATTTACTACAGAAGAGCGTCCTGTGACGAATCCTGTCTGGTCTGGGTGGACCAACAGGCGAAGGACATGTGCCAGTCGGTCTGCCAGTATCTTCATCAGTAATTTGTAATCACTGTTGAGCAGTGAAATTGGTCTGTAGGAGGAAGTGAGTGTGGGGTCTCTATCTGGCTTGGGTATGATACATATATTAGCTTCGGTAAAGCGACCGTTTGGGCTGAATGTCATGTAGTAGGTAGTCAGAGTACAAGGATGCTAATATAGGGCTAACCTCTTTCTCCAGGATCTTATAATATTCCGCTGGCAGCCCATCAGGGCCTGCCGCTTTACTCAACTTGAGCCGCTTAATCGCTCTGTTGATTTCTTGTGAAGGTATTGGGGCATTTAATTTTTTTCTTTGTTCATCTGTTAGAGTAGGGACTTTAACATCCCTCCAGAATTTGGTTTTCTTCTCTACATCTATGTGTTGTTGGGAGTAAAGTGTTTGGTAGTATTTGACAAATTCAGTCATGATCTCTCTTGTTTGTGTTGTTGGACCCGAGTGCGTCTGAATCGCAGTGACAAATGACCTGGGGTTGTGAGCCTTAACCAAATTGGCCAATAACTTGCCCGCCTTATTGCCATGTCTATAAAAATGCCCTTGTCTGTAGATATTATGTCTGCTGTCCTGTTGGGCCAGAAAGGTGTCTCTAGTTTGTTTCAAATCGTAATAAGTTTGTCTCGTTGTATGAGAGAGCTTAGAAAGGTAATTGTTATACGCTTCTGTTAATCGTGTTAGAAAGCTTCCGTCTATTTGTCTGGATAGTTTGTTATGGTGTGCAGTAAAGGCAATGATGTGACCCTTCAGGACCGCCTTAGAAGCATTCCAGAACAGATCTAGGTTTTCCAGGTGTTGGTTATTGTCTGATATATATTGTGTCCATGCTTGTGTAAGGCATTGTAGAAAATTCTACATTGTTATATAAGTGGGGGAAAACCTCCAAGATTTGTTTGCATATTCCTGTGCTACGGGTTGCAGCCTCATATGTATCGGGGCGTGGTCTGATATTGTGACTTGACCTATTGTTGGTGAGTGAACCTGGGGCGACAAAGTGGCAGAGGTCAAGAAGAAGTCAATGCACGACAAAGTGTTGTGTGACTTAGAGATGCAAGTATAGTCTCTCTGGTCTGGGTTTTGTGCTCTCCAGGTATCAATCAAGCCTAAGGTTTCCTTAAATGTATGCATTAGTTGGGTTTCCCTCTTGCATCTTGAAGTGTCCCTTTTGGCTGTGGTACCTATGGTAGGATCCTTGAACCTGTCTAATGGCAAGATCTGTGCCAAGTTAAAGTCCGCCCCAATAATTAAAAGTGGATTGTTATAAATGGCCAGTTTTGCAAGCAAAGTGGCCCAGAAGTTAGGGCAATATGTATTGGGGCCATATACATTGCATAGGACATATGTAAAAGTTTGGACATGCATTAATGTGATTATATATCTGCCCTTGTTGTCTATCACTGTGTCTGTGAAAGAAATTGGTAGCCCCTTCCTGACTAAGACTGCCACTCCCTGCTTCCTACCCTCTGTCGGTGTGTAGAGAATCTGGCCCACCCATCTAGATTTAAGTTTCTCATGCTCAACGGCAGACAGCCTGGTTTCCTGGATCAAAGCTATATCTGATCTAAGTGTGTTAAGATGTTGTAGTATCATACTCCTCTTCGCGGGAGAGGTTATTCCTCCAACATTCCAGTAAGTTATCTTATAATTCACTGCCATAATGATGTGTTATGGTGAGGGATGTATGGGTTACCAAAGGCAGCCCAAGAATATTGTCTGTGGTGATTAGGTGTGTGTATGTGAAGGGACTATAGGAAGAACTTACTGTAAGTGTCAGGATGTGCAGACATCCATGGATGGCAGGTCCGTGGGCACCCCGGGTCCAAACTAGAAAAAGGGAAACAGCCAACATCATCAGATTTTTGTACAGCATATACACATGCAACACATCAAGGCTACATAAACTGAATCTCTGGTGTCCCAGTAAGTAAATTGCAGTACAAAACATAGCATAGTCAAAAAACAAGACAATACGCTCCCTCCGGACTCTAGAGGAGTGATGAAATTCTTCCCTTCCAACATTTGTAAATAGTATAGGTGAGGGTGCCTAGGGGTAACTTCCCATGATCTCGGGCCTGAACATTATGTTGTGGAGTTACATGTGGTCTAGTGAATATGGAAAGACAACTGATCACAGATCCCTCAGCGCCATAATCTATTAACCGATTAAGTGTAACAGTGGGCAAATTGGGCGCTACTTGTAGCAGCTGGGGATCGCCCTTGTATTGTTCTATGTCCCTCTGAAACCCTTTCAAGGCACTGCATCCAACACTACAGCTCATCAGCGTTCCTCCACTGAGTAACTCTGAGTCAATCAGTCTGACACAACCCATGATATAAAAAGATTTTAAATTATCACTTACTGTTTTAACTGGATGCAAAACTCAAAAAGTTTATTTTGTGATACAGACAGACCATACACGTTTTAAAATATTTAAATTTACTTCAAATGTACTCATTCCTATGATATTCTTTGTTAAAGAGATACCTAGATAGGTGTCTGGAGCACTACATAGCAGGAATAGTGCTGCCATATAGTGCTCTTGCAAATAAATCACATTCTAGCAAAATTGTTGCCATATAGTGCTTTAGACATATGAATGCTCCTGAGCTTTTTTTTAACAAAAGATAACAAGAGAATGAAAATAACTTGATAATTGAAGTAAATTAAAAAGTTGTTTAAAATGTCATGCTCTATCTGAATCATGAATGAAAAATGTGGGTTTCATGTCCCTTTAAGGGTAACAATCAGTTATAATGAACACAGTCAATATTCTCATAATAAGATAACATTTAATCAACATCAACATAAACAATGCAAAATATTTTAGTAATTTGCCCTTTACTTTGCTAGTTCCTGATTTATTCTAAACTTATACTAATTAGAATCACTTAGTCCCAGCAAAGAGAACAGAGTTAAAGTGGAACAGGCTGAAGAAGCATTTGCATACAAGAGAAAAGACATAAATAAGTAGATAGGTTAAATGCAACATTTTAATGAAGTTATGAATGAGATCTTAATAGGAACCTTTAGATTGTATAGCTCACTGTCTGCTGTAAATATGGAAATGCTGAAGCAGCAGGGGTAGGAAAGATGACAACACAGTAATAAAATGCATGGAGATAAAGAGGGTAATTTGAGCCCTTACGTTTGAGAGGAAAAATGAAGTCCACCTAGCAAGAGCAGAGAAAGGGGGATTACATAAGGAAATATAAGAAATTGATGATTAGGTGAACAGAGGGTGGTGAGCTGGAAAATTAGTTAAATCAAGTAATCTAGTTTGAAGAAGTGAAAGTAATACAATTTGATAAGAATTCAATTTAATTGTGAAGTGAAAGCCTAAAGCAGTATGTGGATCATTAGGGTTGTATATAATTAATTGCAGCAGGTGTTCAGGCTTGCTGCAAGCTAAAGGTATTTTTCTATAACCCACACGAATATAGTGTATCGGCTACAAATTTTAGTCATGTGAACTTCATAAGAATAAACACAGATAACTTTTGGGAGACTGGGGGCAATTGCTATGGAGTAGGCATTCACAGTAAACATATACATATACAGATAAGTAGTAAACTATGACAAAAGAAACCTAATTACAAGTATGAAGTAATAAAACAGAAAAAATGCTAATCATATAAAAGCAATGAAAGAACCTTTAAGCTATTTGTAAAACAAATACTTTTGTACTTGGGTTTAAACTACTTGTTAGTAAGCAGGTTATGATTCTCAGAAGTAATACATTCATGAGATATTGTAATTACCTTGTCTTGTTCAAATTGACTGTTTGTGCAGCCAAGAAAATGTATTTCCACAAATATTTGTTGCCTGTACTATTCAGCATTTGTTTAGCTTGAAAACAAATGCACATCTCTAGTCTGTAGTTCTCATGATGGTCATTTGAATTAAATGACATCTAAACTCACAAGCCCAGTCGTCTTGTAATCTACGATCACATAAGGTGTTCTACAACAGTTGTCAACTCATAGACAGAGCCCTCTACCCATTCATCTGGTCTATTATTGCCTCTTTTATATTTATATATTGCACCTATGTTTATAGGGCTGTGGCATGTATTGCCACTCTACAAATAAATAATGATGATAATAAAAATAATAATAATAATTATAATAATAATACTATGACATAATCAGTTGTATTTCTTTGTATACACTCAATTTGCATTGGGAAAGTGTTTCTCATATTTCAATAAATGGTTCCAGCTAGAGCATGAGAGAAAACAAAAGTAGATAACTATTTGTTTACAATACTGTAAAACTCTCAGCTCAGGAGTTCTCTAAAAAGATGTGCAAAGCCCTTCACAGAATCCTCTAAGTCAACTTGTATCTTGATAGCTATGTATCTCACTAAAGAATATAACCAACACATCTGTATGCAAGGAAAAGACACAGACATTACAGTACAGTGCTCAGTAAAGAAGGGGAAGGTTAGGCCCATGTTTGTGGGGTGTTTCACTGTCCAAGAATAAAGCTGTGGGACATTTTCTTATTGGTATTGGCTAGTGAGCTTCTATCAAACACATCCTGATTCACAAACTGTTTCAAAGTCAAAATAAATAGCTATAGCATAAGCTTTTGTTAATGTAAAAAATATTTGAATTAAAAAAAATAATAATTTATATATTTGTAATAGTATTTCTGCTTTCTTTAAATGTAATATTTGAATGATGCAATATTCGAAATAGAAACATTCAAATTGATATATTTGTATCTATTATCTATCAATTTACTAAATTCCCTACCTCATGAACTATTGAACTTCTGAATAGTATTTGTTAAATCGAATGTTACATTTGAAATGTTTAATGTGGACATGCAATCTAATTATGAACATTCAAATTCAAAAGTGACATTCGACTTATGGTAATGGGTGACTATTTAACCCCTAGATATATCCTTGTAGACGTGTTATCTTGTTATGAGGTATATTGTCAATTCTATCACGCTGGATTCTGAAAATTCTCCAATCCTCCCATAGAATGTTTTATAAACAATTATGTACAGGTTTTTTTTTTTTTTTCTCTTTCTCCTGCATTCCGCAGAACAAGGTTTGATATTACTTTAAGACTTTCTATTTTTCGTTGCAACTAACTTTAACATATCTATGCTTATGTGTGTGGCATTTACCCTGGTGTCTCCCCTTGACCCCCCTCTTTTTCATTGTCTTTTTCATTGTCAGTTTCATTTGTTACTACCTTATGCTTAGCTGCTCTGTGATTTCTGAAAAGAGAAGACACATAGAGATAAGATATCAATCTATCACATTGGGCTTATTATATTGAACCACTTAAGATATACATATCTCATCCCCCCTTTGGCTTACCTTTCATCAAACCCTCACTCATTCATTTACTCACTAACATATTACATACCTCATTCCCTTCCCCATTCGACTCCCATTAAACCCTCATCCATTTATCTATTCACCTATCCATTCCCTCCCTGGCCATATACCCAAACATCTGTACAGTTCCTTCACTCCCTCTTGTACATCAGCTATTCGCATACCTATATATCTCATAACTTGGCTATTCACTTTATATTCATACAACCCCGCCCTTCCTATCCCCACCCTTTTCCCTGCTCATCCTTCATCAAAACATTCATCCTCTATTCATACACTTACCCGTTCCCCCTTGGGTATCAATTCATAACCTGTATAGCTTTGTCCCTCCATTTCCCACCCATTCATACACCTACCCTACCAGTGATTAGACTGTTTCTTGTACTTTAATTTTATAGGTGTAATTTTATGTTTGTATTTTATCTATTTTTTTCTCACCGTTCATTTAGTAATTATAGTTCTCTGGTAAATTTGTGTACCAGTGACTTTTAGCGCGGTTAATCCTTGAATATACCGCAAAACTAATTACTTTTCCTCAAATCCCCTTTCCCTCCCTTCCCCTCCTTCCTTCCCCCCTCCCCCCTTTTTTTTTTTGTGGTTGTTTTTCCTTCTCTTTTTTTCCTTTTTTTTTTGTTTTTTTTTTTGTTTTGTTTATATAAATAATAAAAACTCCAACAATGAGTAGTGAGTAAATTGGTAAATACTTCAGTTAAATCAGTGTGTATATGATCTGTAATATACAACTCATGCATGTTTGCTATTGTTTTTCAATTGATCTTTTTTTCCTGTTTTTCTTTGATGCTG
>CAJPDP010079529.1:6428-17110 GCA_905336975.1 Bombina variegata variegata
ATAACCTTGTAATACAATTCCCATAACGTCGCACAGTGTAGGTATTTTTTGGCTCTAATTAACTGTCTAAACCAAGTATCCGTCTCAATGTCTACTCCTAACTCTCTTTCCCATGCTCTATACTGGTTATGTTTGGTAGGCTCAGTAGGGGATATCAACAGGCTATAATGAAATAAGGCTCCCTTAAATGCTTTGTTGGCGCTCCATCGCTGCTCCCACTTAGTGGGTTCCCGAACATAGTGTCCTGTCAAACAGGACCTGAGGATGCTTATTAATCTAAGAAATTCAAAATGTAGTGAGTTAGGGAGAGAGAACTTCCCTCTCGCTTCTTCAAAGGAAATTGGTGTGTTATCGCTAAATAGAACCGTGATTGGGAGATCCGCAATATTTGCCCATGCTCTGAGATGGATCTGGGAGAGTGAAATTAAAACACTGCGGATACTATAAGCTGGTGAGGGGTGGGGAGATATCGTTGCAACGTTCTTTTTTAGATCCCAGAGTCTCAAGGAGTCCAAAATCAATGGGTGAGTTATTTTCAACGCATGCCTCATATCTACTGGGATCCATGGTAGATCCGAGGGTAAAATACCTCTAGGTAATAGTGACTGTTCTATTTCCTGACATCTATGCGTCGTACCTTTGAGGCTCCAACCTAAAATGTGTGACATTCTAGCCGCATCATGATACAATAGTACACTAGGTGATGCCAGGCCTCCTCTGTGTGTTGGTTGCTGAATAATTGAGGAGGCTATTCTTGGCCTTCTACCGGCCCAAATGTAAGTTGTGATGATACTTTGTTATTTATTCAGAAGGTGTCTAGGCACTGACAGAGGGATGCATCTAAACAAATATGTCAATTTTGGTAGAAGGGACATTTTAATGGCCGCTATCCGACCTGTCCACGAAAAACTCCTTAAACTCCCAGCTTCCTAACAGCTTCTTAAATTCCAGAAGACGTTCTGAAATGTTTTTGGTGATGATTGTATCTATATTTGGTATGAGATATATGCCCAGATGTTTGATGTAAGTGGGCGACAAATGGAAGGGGTATTTTTTTTTCAAGTATAATAATTCTGGAACTGGGATATTTACATGTAGAACCTCAGTTTTAGCATAGCTTAATTTATAGAAGCTATACTGTGAAAACTTCTCAATTACCTTGAAGACAGCTGACATCGAAATAGAGGGTGAAGTAAGCAAGAGCGTGATGTCATCTACAAAGAGAGCTATTTTATGACTAGACTTTGGAAACTGAATTCCAGAGATATCTTCATTAATTCTTATGGCCTGAGCTAAAGGCTCAATGGTCAGAGCAAACAAAAGCGGGGACAGGGGGCATCCCTGCCTAGTACCATTTAAGATGTTGAACGAAACCGATTTGAAGCCCGGTCCACAGACTATAGCATGGGGGTTAGAATAAAGGGCTTGCGTGGCCCTGATAAAGTGATGGGGGAGGCCAAAAACTTTACCTCCCAGAGATAATCCCACCTGACCCTGTCGAACGCCTTCTTAGCATCAAGTGACAGGATCAGGAAAGGAGTCCCCCTTTTTTCTGCTTCGAATAATATTGAAGTAAGTCTTCGGGTATTGTCTGGACCTTCTCTATTTGGAACGAAGCCTACTTGATCTGGATGGATAATTTTGCCTATCACACCTGAAAGTCTATTCGCGAGTATTTTATAATAAATTTTAATATCTGTATCGATCAATGAGATAGGTCTGTAATTTTGACACAATTGAGGGTCCTTACCAAGTTTCAGAATTGTTACTATTTCAGCTGCAAGAAATTCCTTAAGACAGGTCCCAGAAGACATAAACGTATTAAATGTTCTGGTTAGAATAGGGTAGAGGAGTTCACCAAAAGTTTTGTAGAACTGTCCCGTGAAGCCATCTGGACCCGGAGCTTTATCTCATTTTAATTGCCCAATTGCCTGTTTCACCTCCTCCTTCGAGATACTGGAGCCCAGTTTACCCGAAGACTCCTCATCCAGGCTCGGAAGCCTGAGACTCGCCAAAAAACTTTGTATCTCCGATACAGGAAGAGCACCAGAAGCAGATTCCTCCTGTATATTATAGAGACTAGAATAGTACGACTTAAATGACTCACCAATATCTTTGGGGGCTATAGCCAACCTGCCTTTATACATGATCGATGAAATAATCTTTTGAGCTTGTCTGCATCTAAGCTTGGCTGCTAACGAGTTAGCTTTATTACTGTGATAGTAAAACTTTTGCTTGAATTTACTAAGGGTCTTTTGGACCTTGTTCAATTCTAGGGTGAGGAGTTCAGCTTTTATCTCTTCCAAAATCCTAGCTCCTGCCAGTGTATGGTTTTCCTTTTTGCTCATTAAGTTGGAACCTATAAAGGCAAGTTAGTTCCGCCAAGGTTTTACCTGTCTCTTTTTTTAGAGCGGGCAGCTTTTTTGATCAAGGAACCTCTAATATATGCTTTCAACGAAGCCCACACCACTTGAACCTCTGTCTGACCGTTATCATTAATCTGTAGAAACTCGGCCAACTCTTTTTCTATCTCCTGGGAAACTTTGGGATCAGAAACTAGCCAATTAGTATATTTCCATTTGCCCTTGGGACCCGCTAGAGGAGTCGAGAATGTGACCATGACTGGGTCATGGTCGGACCAGGAGATCAATTCAATCTTAGAACTGGAGATCTCATCTAAAGACATCGCCTTAATGACAATATAGTCAATTCTAGAAAACGTTTTGTGTGGTTTAGAGTTAAATATAGTCATTCTCAACAGTATGCATGGTTCGCCACACATCATATAGGTTATACTGGGTCATCAATGACCGAAAAGCAGCAGCTAACGAACCTGTCGGTCGCTCTGAGCGTAGTGACTTCAATCCTTTTCTATCCACCATTGGGTCCCATATTAAATTAAAATCACCTCCTAGTATTAATGCACCTTGTTTAATCTTGAAGATAAGTTTTAGTAGATTCTTCAAGAAAGGAATCTGTTTAGTATTCGGTCATTTATTTTACAGATAAGAATTGCATATCTGGCACCAGGATCAGACTCCTCATACAAAACTTCTATTTTTAGGTCAGCTTTAATTAATATAGCCACCCCTCTTGATTTGGATGAGTGTGATGCCTCTAGTCTAGTTGGGAAACACTTAATTGAGTACGGGATTTGGCCAATGGGTCTCCTGTAAAAAAACAACATCCGCTTTAAACACCCTGAGACTCCTACTAAGGAGACTTCTTTTCGTAGGGGAATTAAGCCCCTGCACATTGTGAGTTATAACTTGTAAATGCATGAGGAGGGGAGGAGAAGAAGAAGAAAAAAAAAGGGGGGGGGAGGAAGGGAAGGGATAGAGAGGGAAAGGCTAGGCAAGAGGAAGGTAAGGGGGGATAGGGAGTTGATAAAGCAACACCAGAGAACAAGAATAAGTAGCTATTAAGTCAGTCAAATAACTGACTAGCTATTAGCTAAGGTATTCAATGTATTAATCGCTGCTTATTATTAGCGGGTCTCAGAGAATGAGTTATAAAGCAAGGGGGGAGTTGGAAGTTGCAGCGGATAAGCACCGCTTTATAATAATTTTTAAATTTAGTGATAGTATTAAATACTTATGTTGTATGTTATAAACAAAACAACAATAGTAATGGTCAACAGCATAGGGGGGGCGGAAGACCATAAGTAAAGAAAAATAATTAACTGAGTCAAATGATTGACATAAAGTGAAGCGTGACATGTAGCGTTAAACTATAAGGTAGCTAAATATGGCTTGTAAGAGGGGCCAGTAGGAGGCGGGCTGGCTCCCAATTCAGTAATGATGAAAATTGAGTTTACAATTTAGAAGCTATAATATTCTCCAATTACTCTAATTTGGTTTAGGTTCCCGGGTTGGTACCAATAACAATATGTATACATAGTAAGAAACAAAGCATCCTATACATAGTTGAGGCAGCAGTTATGTACTTAGATCGTCACATATAAATATAGCAAGCGTAAGAGTAACAATAGTGCAAATCTTAGTAATAACATTTACTAAGGAAAAGTGCTCGGCTGTCAAATGATAACCCTAAGTAAGGCAGGAATGCTAAACATACAAGTAACATTTTGGCATAAGGTAACAAAAAAAAAAAAAAAGCCTTATAACATCAACTTAGAGCAGTCATCAAAGTGATATATATATACTTAGCAATTAAAACAATAACCTGCAGGTTATTACAGTAAAACATTTGTATTTATCTTATCACCTCGAAACATAGTGAAGCTGAAAGCTAACCATAGTGCAAGCATTAATAACACCTGTAGTGAGAAAAAGTTAGCCTTGGGTAACTAGACCTAGGATATATCTGTTACTAAATGATCATGTTTAGCAGGTTATATGGATAGGTTGGATTTTCCACCTGTAAAAGGGAGATCTAGATCACTACAGAATATAGGGGCCATAAATATAGGTAAAATATCTGCTTAGGTTTATCTCTATGGGAGCTCTATATAACTACCTCAGGTTGGAACCAATAACAACATGTACATATAATAAGAAACAAAATATCCTATATTCAGCTGAGGCGACAAATTTTGTACTTAGATCGCCACATATAAATATAGCAAGAGTAAAAGCAACAATAGTGCAAACCTTAATAACAACAATTACTAGGGAAAAGTGCTCGACTGGCTGTGTATGTAGAACCAATGTCCTACCTGTCAAATGATAACCCTATGTAGGGCAAAAATGCTAAACATATGAGTGACATTTTGGGATAGGGTTACCAAAAAAGAGAAAAAAAGGGCTTATAGCAACATCTTCGAGCCGCCATAAGATTAATATATATATTTAGCAATAAACGTAAACATAACAACCTGCATGTTATTACAACAATACACTTGTACTTAACTTAGCACCTGGAGACATAGTGAAGGCGAAGGCCAACCTTAGTGCAAACCTTAGTAATACCTGTAGTGAGAGAAAGTTAGCCTTGGGTAATTAAAGCTGGGAACTCTTGAATACTTAGGTCAACTTGTAAGGCATTGGTATTTCAAAAAAATAGTAGAGAAAAAACTTCAGGCTTATATCAGCTTTTTAGTGCTGATATCTATTTACCTATTAGTGATCAGTAGGATGCATATATATCTCTTAAGTTTTCCAAGACTAGGAGAACGATCCAGAATTGAACCTATAGACTATATTAGTAGGGTTCTTGAGTAGAAAGAGTTCGACTTTTAAAAAGCGGAGGGGAGCGTCTAGGTTTTAGGGCCCACTCCAGGGCTGCGGCTCTAAGCAACAGAGGCTGGGCTTGAGGAGAGGGTCCTTGGTTGGAATCTTCCTGTGAGACAGAGGCAGACCGGGGGTCTAAAAGAGAGGGGAGAACCGTAGGAGAGTTCTGAAGGAGATTCGGCTTACCCAGTACTTCCATTCCTTGTTTAACGTTAGAGATAGCGTAGGAGTTGCCATCGTATTGGAAAAACAACTTAACAGGGAAGCCCCATCTGTACTTTGAGTGCTTGCGCAGACACTGTGTGGCTGGGAAAAAAGACCTTCTTTTAGCTAAGGTATGTGACGAGAGGTCTGGAAAAAACTGAACCTCCTTATAGGCTTCTGGCAATTCTTTGTTGAGGAATGCCGCTTTCAAGATTTTTTCCCTAAAGGAAAAGTAGTGGAGCCGAAAAATCTCTTGGTTGAGACTGGTTAGAATTTCGAACTCTTAGAGCTCTGTGGGCTCTATCAATTCTGGAATCTGGATCTTGAGGGGAATCAAGCAAGGTAGTGAATAAATCATTCAAATATTGTAGGAGGTCATTAGCTGTGACGCTCTCAGGGATGCCTCTAATACAAATGTTATTGCGTCTAGATCTATCCTCAAGATCTGCCAGTTTTCCCTCCAGGTCTGAAATCCACTCAGCTAGTGTTTGAGTGCAAGATAAGAGGTTAGAATGATCAGTAGCAAGATCTTCGTGTTTGCGTTCAAGAATGTCTGATCATTCTCCTAGAGATGCTATGTCTCTTGAGTTCAGCAACAGAAGATTTAAGTTCTAGCTTCATAGAGGTATGATGAGAGTCCATCTTAGCTGAGAGGGAGTTAATGAGCTCTTTAAGGGAAGAAGTTTCGGCACTATCTGGAGGTCTTGACCCTCTAGCATGTGTAGTTATTTCTTCTTCGTGCCTAGTGGGAGAGTCTCTTGAATCCTCATCCGAAAGGTCCCTTTCTGAAATAAATTTGCTATGAAAATGATCTGCAACAGTTCTTTTTGGGGCATCAGCCTGTCTGTTCTTCTTCCTATTGGAGTGAGACATCTTAGCTAGCGTCTGAACGTGTCCCTTGAAAGTTCAAAAGAGAAAAAGAAAAAGCATGAGAGAGCTTCTTTAGAATGCTTGAATTGGGGTACCACCCCACCTCCCAGGTCGTGCTTTAGCACTTCATTGTCGTGTGGAAATGCAGGTTTTGAAATGAACACCGGCAGATAAAGTAGGTTAGCAGGCTCTGTATTTGTTGTGTTCTACATCCGGGTTTTATCTAATAAGACTGTGTAAACGGTAAATACCAATCCAATAAATGTCTAGACAAACCTCTGCTGCTGTGCTTCTTTACTGTCCTCTCCTGGGGAAGTTGTCACAATAGGATGATGCAGGGAAAGGAAACAGGGGTATGACCTGCCAGCAATAGCCTGGCGGGAAAGGAAGGAGAGGACAACCCTAGTACCTGAGGAGAAAGATTATGTTAAGCGTGCAGCCGTATCTCAGATTAGGTTAAATAACCCTTCAACAGCTTGAAATAAAGCAGGTTAAATGATACAGATTTAGAACAACACAGATAAACCCTTGAAGTAAAATTTGTTTGCAGAACTACTATAGGTGGTATTATGCTACTGGCCCTGCAGGGAAAAAGAAATGTTGTTAGGCAAACACAGTATATACACAAAAAAGAAAAGAAAGAGAAAAAAAAAAAAGGAATGACACTCCAATTTGGGCTCAAGGCTCAAAGACAATTACGCTGACGCAGCAGCTTTAGACACAGTATCCTACAAGTTGTAGTTTAGTTCATCAAGCACACCGTGTAGATTTATAAACCTCTAATAAAATGTACCACCGTTATGGGCTGAAAATCTGTGTTCACAGTCCTGTTTGTGAGGGTAGGCTGTTACACAGTAATAGAACTAAGAGGCTGCAAATCAGATACTGAAACAATGAAGTTGGTAAGTCTCCTGGTACTCTTTAGGTTGTGGCCTGAGCAAATTCACTAAATCAGGCCAAACTGCCTCTGTCAGATTAACCAAATCTGTATCACTGGTAGTATAGACTTTAAATGAGGTACAGTTAACCTTTCCCAGCGAGTTGCACAGTTTCAGTGTAGTATATACCCTGTTATGTTATGTGGGACCCGGTAACAGCTAACAGGTGTAGTGACTATGTGGCTTATTTTCCCAGGCCACGTGGATTACTCAGAGCCAGAAGGGCCCTATAGAGATTAAAAAGTACTCACTCAGGGTCGTCTGGTGTCCCAGATTTTGCTTGCTGCACTCCGCTGGCCCCCTCAGGAAAACAGAGCCAAAACAAATCGGATCCCCGATCTCTAATGCTGCTGCGATATGCAGGCCTCCAGGCACAGATTGGCGCTGCGTGTAAAAGATACAGGAGCGCAAGATGGCCGAAGTTCGCGCCCTTTTCCTTCTCCTATATCCAGCAGGTAAACTACTGCGTTTAGGCCAAAACCGGGTTATCCAGCCCGGGTATTACCTCCAGGCTCCCAGGTGGTATAGTCGCCTCTTCCCCTTAGTAGGACCAGCTTTCGTATGGCTGCAAAGCTACCCTGGTGCTTCTTAATACTTCAGGCGCAGTTTCGTCTCCGATGCAAGCGCCGGTCACAGGATCTTCTTCTTGGGGCGGCAGATCTGTACACCTTGTCCTCAGCTGGCTTATAGTAGCTAGGAGCTCCGGAGCGGATCCCCGACCCTCCGGAGAGTGATGTAGAGATTAGCAGGCTGTGAAGTCGGGTCTATTGCGGCAGGCAGGCTCAGGCAAAACCGGGGTTAGTTAATACCGGGTTAGTTGTGTCCTATTGGCGATCTGGAACAGGTCGATGAGGTAAATTTCTTTTCTCTCAGCAGCCGGCTATTAATAGAGAAAGTTTTGTAGTCACCAGAGCGGAGCCCCGACCCTCTGGGAAACTAACCTCCTTAATTAGATCTGCAGCGTCGACCTAGTCCTGGGCTTTTAGCTAACTGTCTCTTATCGCCAATTAAATATGCAAGGTTTGGAGAGTATAAGTATATACTTCTGACAGTTTTTGTCGGCACTTTTTTTATAGATTTAAAGCTATAATTAGGGAGAGCAGCTAACATGCACGTCCTGCTTCATCCATAGCTGGCTCCGCCCCCCATCCAATATGCATGTTTTGATATTAGTGGATTTAATTCTTTTTAATCTTGTAGTCTTTGCACTAACATGCAATCTAGGATCTTGTTTAGTCTGTTTTCTAAAAAAATTTCACTTGAGATTTTACGAAGTACTTCAATTGGTTTTATAGAATTGTTATTACCAAATATAAGTTCTTTTGCATTTGCAAGTTGTTTTGTATATAGCAACATAGGTCTCATTTCTTTAAGCTGCGTCTTTAGTTTATTTCTTCCCATCGGGTAAATCTCTTGAAAGATTGTTTCTTTGAGTGATTTATGGAACATTAACATCTACTGTGAAAGATACTAGTCTATCTTTCTTTTTTGGTTTTCTGAGTAATTAAATATATTGTGTACATCCAGCAAATAAACTGTACATTGTGCTTTGGCATGCCAATAATATGCATTTTGCTTTCTTGAATGTGTTGTTTTTACTCTATTGTATGTATATTTAATAATGCACAAGTAATTTTTTTCAGCTTTTTTTTTACTTCGAATATTTGTCCAACCAGTTTTTAGAATACGCTAACCTTGCCTTTTTCAGGTTTTTGTTCTGTTACATTCTTCCATGTATATAGTGATAGAAAATTTGGATGGGCTATATACCCTGTTAAATTCTGATTGCTATATTTGTCTGATTGTATCATCATTTGCATTGTTTCATCTTTACAATTATTATTCATTTCACATTCAGATACTGTAGATTAATTGTTAATAGTAAAATTATCATCTATTTGAGATACCCCTTTTTCATTTATTTGAAATGGTGGTTTAATATAAACATTTTCTTTTGATTTCTACCATTTTAAAATGTGAAATGCCACTAGTATCTGCAGCGTCCAGCATAATGCAGTCTGCTTTTTTCGGTAACATCTGAAAATTTAGTTTCATCAAGGTTGTCTTAAGAGACAAAAAATAACAATCTCCTGCTTTTTTGTTGTATTTATTCAATTTCATTTTATTTCTAGATTTTCCTTTTTGCTTACATGAGGGGCAAAACCAGGGTGAAATTACTTGTATATCTTCAATAGTTTTATATCCAACATATGCAGGATGAAACCAATCTTTAAATAGACTGCACTGTGCATGAGGTTATTTTGGATTGTTTGTCTGTCTACAGACGCAATACAATTTATCATCATATTTTCCATTATCTTTAAAAACATAATTGGCTTTAGATTCCTCCTGAATAAGACTCACTTGCTGCAGCATAACTGCAGCTATTTGGTTTTTCTGCATTGTTGTTTCAGCTCTTGTGCGTATTTTCCTGCGGTCATCATGCCAAATTTGATAGAGCCATTTTCTTGTAGATAAATTGTTTACATAAAGTAATAATGCCATTTTACCCCACACAGAACTTGTTTGACGGTATCCATCCTTTTTCTAGTTGACATTGATTTTTAATAAAGAGCTCTATAATTTTCTTTTCTGTCTCTAATTTGGTCTGGAAATACTTTCCACACCATGGTTCTCACTTTTTACTACCTGCAGTGAACTACACACAGTAAACAAGAAAAGATCTCAATGGACTAAACCAAAAAATAGTTTAGTGAATTGTGGAATAAATGCTACAATCTCAAATGTTCAAACTCACTGACATTTTTTGTTTGCTATTGAGTGTAAAACTGATGATCATAAAAGCAGACATTATTTAATTACTCATAAGAGAAAAAAAAAATATATAATCAATCATCTTAAAACTTAACTCTATATTGACACTCTCCAACATAGAGCTAGATCATATTACAGTAAATATAACACTGACAGTAAGAACAAAAAATCTCCATAGACTTAAATGTAAAACACTATTATAAAAATAACCATTTCATTAACCCCATTACTAAAGCTACCTTTAGTTGTTCATACTTTTTTTTACTTATTTTTTACTAATTTTACTGCTCTTTCTGATAGATATTCACAAAAAATTAGCATGATAAGCAGTTCTAGAAAATAATTTGCAGAAATGATACTGTCACGGATACTGGGTTGCAAGGGTTAAACCCCTACAACCTCATCCCTCATCTCGCCGGTTTTGGGCTCCTCAGAGCAACTGCGATTCCCCAGACCATCTGTTCCTGTTTGTTTGTGTATTGAATGTCGTCTTGGAAGAGCTGGTCGCGGACCGCCACTTTCCCCTTCGGCCGGCCGGGCCCCTGGAACTACCGGTCGGCAGCATCATCCAGGATTACCAGTGCCCTTTGACCCAGGTCGCTCCAGTGGCCCTTTGTCCCAGAGCTCCGCTCTTCTGGGGTTTGCTGCCTCTCAGGGTGGGCCAGAGATGGGGTGATTGCCTGAAGGGAGCTCCCTTGGGAAC
>CAJPDP010079536.1:0-10088 GCA_905336975.1 Bombina variegata variegata
AAGGTCCGTTGTACTAGGTGAGCGCTGGTCTATGTGAAAGTGCCTAATCTTCTTGGATATTTTCCCTGGCTTGTTTAGCTATTTGTGGTCGAGTGGTCACAGCTTCTCTGTTGGTACTTGAACTCTCAATATCTCCAACCTAGTCCGCGAGTAGCAGTTTACAGAAAGCAGATTAAGACTGTGGACATCATCTTGTATCATTTTATTTTATTTATTGCTTTTTAGATCACCAGTGGTTTAGACTTTTATATTTTAGGCATATGTCTTATGTTTTTCATTATTTTATGTGCTTTATATATTAAGAAAATATTTTCTATATACTGTTAGGTGTGGTTGCTGTTTTAGCGTACTTTCCTAATTTTTTTTTTTTTATGTTTGTTATTGGCTGTAGAGGACAATCCTATTAAGTTGATCCACCACACCATTGAGCATTTGAGGATATTCTTGTTTGCACCAATAATGTGGTTTCAAACATGCAGACAAGTACATGAATGCAGACAGAAATATATTTTGTAAATAGGGAGAAAAAAAACTGAATATAAACCATTCAGCATATAGATATTTCTAGAAAATATCTAATCAGGATTCAAAAAGTTTTTACATTGGGGGATTAAAATTATTAGAAAAATAAATTGACGCAAGGATTTAAAGAGAAAATTATTACTTGAATTATTATCTCTGATGTAGCCATAAGTTATATAAAATCGGCTCTACATAATTGTTATATATTAAAAAGAAAACTACCACCTTACCTGGAGCCCTTAATTTAAAATCAGAAGGTTCAACATTTGAGTGAGAACTTATATTTTGGCATTAATGTGTTTTGCATTTGAACTTCCCTAGACTTTTGATTAAGGTATGCAATAAATAAAAATGTTCTGAGCCATTGCACTACAACACATTTCTACAAAATACTTTTATCTTCATCTGTACATATTATTCTAAATATCTTTATAGTGAACTATGCATAAGAGCCTTGCCATTTGTTTATAATACCTGTTCCTGTACATATAGGGTGAATTCATGGAATAAACTCCAATTAGATAAGTATAATAAAAATATCCTACAAGCTAATTAAGCTTATACTTTTTACTAACTATGGGAACACTGGATGGTCCTATGGGTTTGCTGTCAAAATGTATATTTTTCATATTTTGTGTGTGTTTACCTAACTGGGAAAAAAGGAACTACAGAAATATATATATTTTTTTTAACATTTATTGCAATAAAATTTGAAACTTTGACTTATCCCTGCATTGTCATAACAACCTGGTCTATGTCATAATTAAAAACATGAATTAGACAGGAACTTTCAATCATATTTAAAGGAATTTACATACCTCAAATCTGAATGAAAATTAATATATGAGTGTTTCCATGGAATGCTGCATAAATAATAATTATTAACATGCTATGATAGAAAAACATTTAGCACACTGAGAGAGTGGAACAATTTGCAGTTTGTAAAAACCATCTCCTGATTTTGGTTCTCTGATCATCTTAACGTCTCCATTTATCAAGAAGAGGAAGTTGCTTTAGAACCCTGGTGGGGCAAGAAAGTATACACAATTCAAAAATACAGCTTTTTGACTAAAATACGTGCACCTTGAGCTGTTCACAAGGACACTTCTATGTTTTAATTTGTATACTTTCATTATTTTCATATTGAATTAAAACAAATTTAAGCAATTAGCCAAGATTTACCTTTTAAAAGAGACAAAAGTATATGTTCAAGAAGTCAACTGTTGAAATACAATAAGGCAAACATTGTAAAAATCTATTTTTTTTCTGATGTATTGTAGTATGTTTGTCAAGCTGCCCCCATGCATTTTTATGAAGAGAAAAAGAACTAGAAAATCCCATGCTTTGTAATGACTTTGAAAATAAAAACCCTGTAAAAAAACAAGTAAAGGTAACATGAGTTGACCCTTTTGGTTATGTCATCAGCATATGACAAGTCTAAATTGAGAGTGGCACTGCAAAACACTCAGGTTGACAAATGACAAGTCCAGTACACTCTGTCCATGCAAATTATCATAATATGCTGATTAATTGAACAACAAGGATTCTTCATATTAGTGGACCTTGGGTGGGCAACAATATGTAGCTGGATTATGTGCTCCCATTCATAGGGCTGATGAATGACCTATTGTTCAATTTAATATATGAGCATTGTCTTTGCTTTAGACATTTGTAGAATAAAGGCTAGTACACTGTTTAGTATTTCTTGGTCTTAGTTCTCCCTTGGTATTTTTCAAAGATTCATCCATGTTGTTGCAGTGTGCATTCAATATATATATATATTTTGCCAGTAATATAAATGGAGTAAGGGTAGAAATCCTGCTTTTTCATTCTTTCCTGAGTGTGCTCTCTATCAGTTTAAAATCATTGTATAAATATAGCCAAAGTAAATGAATTTACAAATGTATCATTTTGCAAGATTTTCAGTGTTTACAAATTTAAACATAAAATCTAATTAAAAAAAAAAAAATCAAAGATAAAATACATTGGAATCTTTTTATCAGGTTTACTTTTTTCAGAAGAAATTATTGATGCGTGATGTTTCTTTAGAACTCACACTTTTTAAGTTAATTTATGTATTCAAATTTTGTTAAATATAGCCCTTTCATAAATATCTTTTGCCAACTGACTATTTATTAGAGCCTTAGTGTGACTTTACAAATATAAAAGAGGCATAATTGAGAATCCCAATAGCACTCAAACACAACCATACAAAATAATTATATATCTCAAAAATGTGATCCCATTAAAGGCATATTCTAGTCAAAATTAAACTTTCATGATTCAGATAAAGCATGCAATTTTAAGCAACTTTCTAATTTACTCCTATTATACATTTTTCTTCATTCTCTTGTTATCTTTATTAGAAAGAGCTACACCACTTAGCAAGTGCTACTCAGGTTCTGAACCAACAATGGGCTGGCTCCTAAGCTTACATTCTTGATTTTTCAAATAAAGATACCAAGAGAATGAAGAAAATTGCTAATAGGAGTAAATTAGAAAGTTGCTTAAAATTGCATGCTCTATCTGAATCACAAAAGTTTAATTTTGACTAGAGTATCCCTTTTAGTGTCTACTAATTAAAACATCATGTTTATGGAAACAATATATTAAGAAGATAGTAGTTAAAGCTGCACAGAATAGAAATATGTAAATTTAAAAGAAAAAAAAATGTAACCTTCTAGAGCCAAATCTCTAATTCCAAATAGAATCGAGTAAATTATATAATGGACAGTGTCAGTATAATAAACTATGAGTTTCCATAGTCTACTGACTCACCACTACTTAATGATGATTTTATCTGGATTTCTAGAGGACATTATAGGGTATGGACACTTTATGGTCTGACAACTTAATTTCCAGCAATTATTAAATAATTGAGTGAACAATAGCATATGTCACAACTATGCCAACAACTGCAATTAAATATTTCCAAAATCTTGCCTGGAGTATGTAAACAAGGGTAGTATGGATGGCTATATTAAAGGGGCAGCAGTGCATTTAAAATTCAGTTGTCGTGTGTATGCAAGTTGCAGAGCATGTATCATCCGTAGGCCACATGTACTGGTATATTGCACTCACACATAGGGGCCGATTTATCATGGCCCGAATGGGGCCAAATACCCCTGTTTCAGACCGCTGTTACTTAACTCGTCCACTGCCTCTGAGGCTGCAGTCATCAATCCGCCCAATCGCATACAATCGGGTAGATTGACACCCCTGCTAGCGGCCGATTGGTCGCAAATCTGCAGGGGCAGCATTGCACAAGCAGTTCACCAGAACTGCTTGTGCAATGTTAAATGCCAACAGCATATGCTTTCGGCATTCACCGAGGTCTGGTGGACATGATACGCTACAGCGTATCATGTCTGACAGACATTGATAAATCGGCCCCACGGTCTGAAAGACAGCAATTTAACAGTTGATACTTTAAAAGGCAATAGAAAACAAAATAACTGGAAGGAAAATACAGAACTCACAAAGCATTTTTATTTGCACATGTATTTATCATATTGCATTACTGACTGCAAGATTTTTCTTTGATACTTGCACCAGCTTGAACATACTTATACAGCTATGATGTCTCTTGAAAAGATTGTGTTAATCCAGATTTGCAATTCTGCATAAAATGTTAATAGTGCTTTAGCTTCAAATGAGCCATTAGTTATTCAGATACTTGATTTTTTATTATAATTTTTTTTACTAACTTCTATTTTTTATTAAATCGATTTTATTATTATGGAAGTAATTTCTATTTTATTTTATCTCATATTTTCAATACTTCATATTGGTAAGCACATTTCAGATTGAGTCATAGTTATGAAACTATTTAATCTTAATCTGTACCAGGGATAGCAGTTGGAAGGGCTCAGAAGTAGTGTAGATATTAGTCTCAGTACAACTGCTGTCTCCTGGGCTTTGCACATATGTTACAGATCTGCTAGACTTGATAACTAAGAGGCTCTGAAATTTCCAGCACTACACTTTTCTGATGGAAAATTAAATAACCTTAAAAAAAACTAGAACATAGTTTTCTTCTCTCTCAATTTGATTAAAATGTGAAATGAATGGGGCGGAGCCGACCAGGGAAGAGCATGGTCGCAAACAGCTAGAGCTCCGGCAGTGATCGGGTGGATGGAGGTCCTAATCGGGGGATAACCTACCATAAAATGCTAAAACATCATTGAGGACGACTCAATACATCTGAAAGAGGCATTCTATAAAGAAAAGAGGCAGAACAAAGCGTGAGGGGGAGACTTCTCATGCCGCAGCAAAAGTGAGGCCTAAACGGGAACCGCGAGGCTGCTCTAAAGTTCATGCGACACTGCAGCACGCTACCTGAGCACAGAACCGCATCGGACCTCTGTGGTCCACAGACAAGACCAGCAGGCAGAAACAACAAGGGAGCATCAAAATCCTCAGACTCAGAGTGGATAATATAAGGTACCCGGTAACCGCAAAACACTAGGCACAGCAGCCCCAAAGTAAAAGCAGCGCCGCCATAAACAAACAGCACACAGGGCCCGACAAGATAGACACATCGCTTACACAGAACCCAGTAAGAAAAGCGCAACAAGTAAGCGACAAGGCCACTTAAACCTGAGGGCATAAAGACAGGCTTCTGGAAACATATAAAAGTCCCAGTCGCAACAAAGAGGCCCAAAAGGTATGATCTCTAGATCCGGTTCTCAGGTAGACTGAAGCAAACATTAACAAAGCCCTCATACTGTTGTAAAGCGAAAAACCCACTACAGACACAGCTTAAATAGCCAGAATTTTTTGTAATTGAGAGACAATAGAACAAAACAAAGCTGCTGAGAAAGACAAGCAGGAACACAGTTTTCCCTTTTTCCTTGCTATAAGCCTTAAAGGAACGGCAGTAGCGCAACAATGGCTAACAGAAATAAAAACAAACTAGACAAGCAAAGACCTGCAACACCAGGTGCTGGGAAACTTAACTCTTTCTTCAAATTAGCTGACACAACAGGTGAAACAGAGCCCCTTTTTACAAATACGGCAGATGACCTGCAACAAAGCTCACAACAACAAGAGGGGAACAATATACCAATAACAAGAGCTGACCTCAGTGCTCTTCCTACTAAACAAGATTTAGCTGTTTTCATGCTACAAGTCAACAAAGCCATTAAAGATGGGTTAACAGAAGTTAAGCGAGACATAAACGCTTTAGGGCACAGAGTACAGCACCTAGAAGAACAAACAGAAGAGAACACGACGACAGCAGACACAATGGCCCTAGAGTTACAACAGCAAAACTCCACGATATTGCAACTGCAGACACAGCTGGAAGACTTAGATAACAGGGGTCGGCGCCAGAATTTGCGGATAAGAGGGGTGTCAGAAAAGATTCTCCCTGCACAACTACACTCATATGTTCAGAATTTATTCAAATTCCTACTGGAACCAGGCAATAATGATAATATCATCATAGACAGAATCCACAGAGCGTTGAGGGCACGACCCCCAGACACCGCTCCACCAAGAGACATTGTCCTCTGTTGCCACAGGTTCACAGACAATGAGAGGATTTTACAGGCAGCTAGGAAAAGGTCACCCATAGCATTCGGGGAGGACCACCTCCAGATATACGCTGACCTCAGCCCTATGACACTAGCAAAACGCAAAGAAGCACGATATCTCACTTTACATCTGACCGAACTAGGAATCCCCTACAGATGGGGATTTCCATTCTCCATCAAGGTTATCAAAGAAGATAAAACATTCACATACAAGGAACCAGACGACATCGAGCAATTCTGCAAACAGCTGGACATACCTCAACCCTCACTACCAAAACTGAGGGATAACAAAGAAGAAAATGGCGCAGCCCTTACCCCACGCCCCCAGCGCCCTACATGGGTGAAGGTGCCCAAGAAAAGGAAAACTGATCCAGCAACAGGCCGCCCTGAAGAGAACACAGAAACCGGACTTACTTGAAAATCAATAGACTTTAACTGTAGATATCCAACAGATGCTCTCCAGTGGTATAGTATGGTTTAGCTAAATCAGACATAGAAGTAAGCCCTATACACCATAGTTATACATCACGTCCTCCTTTCCCCATTCCCCCCATGGGACTGACCATCCAGATGATTGCTGGCAAGTTAATTGCCTTCCCCCCATATCTTACAATTACTGATTCCCTTTCCCTCCCCCCTCGCTGACCATCAGCGGGATACAGGCCAGGAAATAAGATAGGGAGCTAGTACTGCTAGCACTGTTTGTTAGTATTATGTTAAATATGTTTTCTTATGTGCTTAAATATGTTAATGTTAACATTTTTATATGTTTTCTTTTTAAGTTCGTCTGCCATGACTCTCCAGGAAAATATTTGCCTTCGTCTCAAGTGGACAAGCCAGAAGTAGACTACACACTCTCTCTCGTCATATCACCCCAAACAGGTCTGATGTCTCTCCCACCTATTCGACACAGGGTAAGACACAACACCTTAAATTGGATACATTTGCGAAACCTAGTATTTCAATATGGCTAACCCATTAATAACAATACTTACACAAAATACAAAAGGTCTTAATTCACCCACCAAACGCTCAATAGCCCTTAGAGCCTTCAAGAAACACAAAGACTCTATAATATTTGTACAAGAGACCCATTTCCTGACCTCAGCATCACCAACATTTAAGTCCAGGGAACATCCGATAGGATATTTTAACTCACATACCTCAGCTAAAAAAAACGGGGTAGGAATTCTTTTGCACCGCAACTTACATTTTAGCTTACAGAACAAGGTCACTGATAAAGAAGGGCGAATTCTGATTATAACAGGGATATTATTTCATAGGCCAGTGACTCTGGTCAATGTATATGCACCGAACAGTGGCAGACATAAATTCTTTCAGCAATTGACGAAATTAGTCGACGAAAACAAGAAAGGGACTCTGATACTGGGAGGAGACCTGAATGTAGTCTTAGACTCATCATTAGATTCCACCATGGGCAGAGCTTCACCAGACGCAAGACCGCCAAATGCAGTATACAATTGCCTGACACAGCTAGGCATACTGGACATATGGCGCACACAACATCCAAAACAATGAAATTACACCTTCTTCTCACACCTATGGTCCATATATACATGTATCAACTACTTAATGGTAGATAGAAATCACTTATCAATGGTCAAAGACTCAGACATACAACCGACTCCCTGGTCGGATCACTCAGCTGTACTTGTAACCCTCCATTGGCCTAATCACCCAATTACCCCTTTTATATGGAGGATGGACGACTCCTTACTGAGACACCCCACCATATTAGAGGCCCTGACCAAATCTCTAAAAGAATACTTTCATATTAACATGTCACAAGAAGTAGCCCCGACCACCTTGTGGGAAGCTCACAAGGCAGTGTTATGAGGGGAGTGTATAAAACACATAGCATTTAGAAGAAAAACATATAACAGCACTGTAGAGGCACTAACAGAAGAGATGAGACACCTAGACATAACACATAAAAGCAACCCGAAAGCGTCTAACAGAAATCAGAAAAGAGCTAAATGCAACCTTGACGAAGGAGGCACAGAGGAAAGCCTTAGGAGTCAAAAAAATGTATTTCTACGAAGGGAACAGAGTAGGGCCACTACTCGCTAAGTTGTTAAAAGAACAAAAAGCTAGGACACAAATCCAAAAGTTAGAGACAGCAGAAGGGAAAGAGATCTTAGAGAGCAAACTAATAGCTAACCACTTTGGTACATATTACACAGCGCTTTATAACCTAGATTCCAATGGCTCTACCGAACATTGGAAACATATGAAAGAATATATCGAACAGGCAAATCTGCCTCAGATACCAAGTGATACTAAAGAAGAATTAGAATCCCCAATAACCATAGTTGAAATTTTGACAGCAATTAAGTCCCTACCTTCGGGCAAAAGCCCTGGACCGGACGGTTTCACAAATTCCTATTATAAAACATTCAAACACATTCTTGCCCCCCACTTGCTAAAACTATTCCAAGCATTAGACGACGGTCACCAACTCCCACAGGAAATGTTATCAGCCCATATTTCTGTTATCCCTAAACCCAATAAGCCTTTGACTGAAGCAAGCAGCTATAGACCTATATCCCTCCTCAATTCTGACATCAAAATATTAGGCAAAATTCTAGCCAATCGAATTAATAAAATATTATTTCACCTTATTCATTCGGACCAGGTAGGATTCGTCCCAGGGAGAGAATCTAGGGACAATATCATTAGAGCACTCACACTCACAACATATGCTAAATTTCATCAGACCCCTACAGTATTAATGGCTACAGATGCAGAAAAAGCATTGGATAGAATTAATTGGGCATTCCTAAAAGAGACGTTAGTAGAGATGGGATTCGGAACAAAGATGATCACACGCATATTTCACCTATACACGCAACCCAATGCAAAAGTAAAAGCAAATGGCATGCTGTCTGTCCCTTTTGACATTCGGAACGGGACAAGGCAGGGGTGTCCCCTGTCCCCAATCCTATTTATCCTCTCAATGGAGGTGCTGGCAGCACACATTAGACAAAATCAAAAGATTATTGGAGTTAAAATAGGCCCACACAATTTCAAAATTGCACTATACGCAGACGACGTGCTATTCACATTAACAGACCCCCAACTTTCTGTCCCAGAAACTCTAAAAGAAATTGACAATTTTGGTCAGTTCTCGGGGTTTCTTATTAACACCCAGAAATCAGAAATCATGAATGTGTCCCTAAAACCACAAGAATTCCCCACCATAACAAGCACCTGTCCCCTAAAGATACAAAAAAAAATCCCTCAAATACCTAGGAATTCAACTTTCCTCCACCATATCACAACTATTTGATGATAATTATCTCACTCTGTTACACAACATCCAAAAAGATCTACGCATTTGGGCTACAAAACCAATCACATGGTGGGGACGCATACAAAGTGTTAAAATGACGACACTGCCCAGAATATTATATCTTATCCAGGCTCTCCCCATTCCTATCCCAAAATGGTATATGCCCCAGCTGCAAAAACAAATTAACTCTTTTGTCTGGAACAAGAGCAAACCCAGAATAAATAAGGGGAACATGTACAGGAACACAGAGAATGGGGGATTGGGACTACCTCACATAGCTGATTATCACGAGGCAGTCACATTGCAAAGGATTCTAGACTGGCACAGATTAAGGGAAACAAAGGCATGGGTAGCAATTGACTCCCATATACTGAGAGTCCCGGAGGTAGGGACGCTCTGCTGGGTACCAAAAGAGTTAAGACCTTCCCAATGCACAGACCTCACTATACACAAGCACACCTTTGACACATGGGATAGTATTCTCACACGACGGAAACACATTTCGGGAGCACGCTCACCCTTATTCCCTATACCGATAAACGCAGAACTAATAGGAGGACTAGATAGAGGCCAACAAAGGTTACAAGAATGGGGATACACAACACCATTAATGAAGTTTATGAAAGAGGGGAGGCTAGACAAAAGAGAAAATCTGACAGAAATTTCGGAAGGCAGATACGCCACCTGGTTGAAATACTCTCAACTAGCACACTTCA
>CAJPDP010079596.1:0-12592 GCA_905336975.1 Bombina variegata variegata
CTCTCTCATACTGGTCACTGGAAGTTCAACATGGCACCTCATGGCAAAGAACTCTCTGAGGATCTGAAAAAAAGAATTGTTGCTCTACATAAAGATGGCCTAGGCTATAAGAAGATTGCCAAGACCCTGAAACTGAGCTGCGGCACGGTGGGCAAGACCATACAGCTGTTTCACAGGACAGGTTCCACTCAGAACAGGTCTCGCCATGGTAGACCAAAGGAGTTGAGTGCACGTGCTCAGTGTCATATCCAGAGGTTGTCTTTGGGACATAGACATGAGAGTGCTGCCAGCATTGCTGTAGACGTTCAAGGTGTGGGGGGGTCAGCCTGTCAGTGCTCAGACCATACGCCATACACTGCATCAAATTGGCCTGCATGGCTGTCGTCCTAGAAGGAGGCCTCTTCTAAAGATGATGCACAAGAAAGACGGCAAACAGTTTGCTGAAGACAAGCAGACTAAGGACCTGAATTACTGGAACCATGTCCTGTGGTCCAATGAGACCAATATAAACTGATTTGGTTCAGATGGTGTCAAGCATGTGTGGCGGCAACCAGGTGAGGAGTACAAAGACAAGTGTGTCTTGCCTACAGTCAAGCATGGTGGCGGGAGTGTTATGGTCTGGGCCTGCATGACTGCTGTCGGCACTGGGGAGCTACAGTTCATTGAGGGAGCCATGAATTCCAAAATGTACTGTGACATACTGAAGCAGAGTATGATCTCCTCCCTTCGGAGGGCATTTTTTCAAACATGATAATGACCCCAAACACACCTTGAAGACGACCACTGCCTTGCTAAAGAAGCTGAGGGTAAAGGTGTTGAACTGGCCAAGCATGTCTCCAGACCTAAACCATATTGAGTATCTGTGGGGCAACCTCAAACGGACGGTGGGGGAGCGCAAGGTCTCTAACATCCACTAGCTCCATGATGTCATCATGGAGGAGTAGAAGAGGACTCCAGTGACAACCTGTGAAGCTCTGGTGAACTCCATGCCCAAGAGGGTTTAGGCAGTGCTGGAAACTAATGGTGGCCACACAAAATATTGACACTTTGGGCCCAATTTGGACATTTCCATCTAGCGATGTACTTACTTTTGTTGCCAATGGTTTAGACATTAATGGCTGTGTATTGTGAGGGGACAGCAAATTTACACTGTTATATAGGCTGTACACTCACTACTTTACATTGCAGCAAAGTCTCATTTCTTCAGTGTTGTCACATGAAAAGATATAATAACATATTTACAAAAATGTGAGGGATGTACTCACTTTTGTGGGATACTGTATATACTATCTGATAAAAAATATTCATATAAAAATTATTCATATAAATACAAATATTTTATGTGTTAAAAGGTATATGGTGATGTATTTGAATGGAAATTGCTATATTTTATAAATATATGTCTAAATATGTATATGGGTTATAAATATGTGAATATATTTGTATATACAGTATATGTGTATTTATTTATGTATACATACATATATGCACATATAAACACCTATATACAAATGTATATAAATATATTCATATTATATATAATTTGTGTACCTTAAAACATGAAAAATATTTTTTTATTTTACATTCCAATGTATATATCATATATGCCTGTATATATTAATATAAATATATACATATATATATATATATATATATATATTAACACTTTCTTCTATGTTAAGAACATTGGAACGTGAAATGTGAATAACTCACATCAAGTTTAGTGCACCTGGTCTAACGCGATGTCTGATTAGTGTGCGAGTGATAAACGTTGTTTTTTTTATAAAGCACTCCCATGAAGTCTATGGGGCGAATGTGTTGCCACAGTTGTGATATCCGAAGTCCTGAAGTTAACGTATTCCGGGTTTTGCTTGCTCACAAACATCTTGCTTTAAACTTGTAGTACATGTATTAGCTCATGCTCATTAAAAGTTTACTTTTAGCGCTGTTAGCACACTAGCAAAAGCGCTAAATAGCACACCACTTGTAATCTGACCCTATATGTTTTAATTTGATATTCACTTACAATAAACTTGTTGAACATGGTCCATCAAATTATTTTGTATTAATCTGTAAATGCTACAGCCTTGTATTGCATGAAGACATTATTTTCAAAACCTATAGTTTACAAACCATTTGCTGGCAGTTACCATAGCAACTTATAGTACACAGTACTTTCTTATGACTCCAGCATTGGCATTATCCCTAGAGTGTCAAAAGCTGAAGTGAATTTTCGATGTCCTTATGTTGGACCAAAGAAACAGTTGACTGTGCATTTACATGTTTTAGACATAGCTACTCTAAACATATTTAATTGTATACATTTTATTTTCAGAAAAAGTTTATTTTTATTTTTAAATCCAGCTTTCTTAAAGTTCAAAGTTAAGTATTGCAGATCAAAACATACAAGGTTGGATTACTAGTGGAGCTAACTCTGCTAGACTTCTGCTCTTTGCTTGCATCAGTAGTGCGTATTGCAATTTGAAAGTAAATGTTTTTCACTATGTGCACTAACATGACGCGCACAAAGAGCAGAAGTTAGAATATCGCAATTGCGCTAACATACTCCCCCATAGAAAAGTGAAAAAAAACCCACCTATACTCGCTCGCTAACCTAAATCACCTTAAGTCCCCTACTCTATTAACCCCTAACCCCTCATATAGCGCACCACAAAGCCCCCACTACACTATTAACCCCTATCCCACCACATAGCCCACAGCAAGGTCCCCACTACACTATTAACCCCTAAACCACAACACAGCCCACTGCATAGTCCCCACTACACTATTTACCCCTAACCCGACACCCCCCATATTGCAAACTACCCAACTATGCTATTAACCTCTAAACTGCTACAACCCCCACTGCTAAATACCCACTAATAGCTAAACCCCTTAAACAGCCAACCCCCCTAACCTAACACCCCCTAAAATAACCCATAAATAAAACTGACCTTACCTGAAAAAAACCTAACCTTACCTGAATAAAAAAAACTACCACCACAAAAACAAGCAAATTACTAAAAACAAAAAACCCCAGTTATGCTTATTCTAAAACAAAAAACACACCCTAAAATAAAAAAAACATATTCTAACACTAAACTAACACTAAACTATAGGAATAGCCCTTAAAAAAAACACTACACAATTCTACAAGTAACCCCCCCCACAAAAAAAATAAGGCTATCTACAAAAAAAGGGCATTGCCCTTAAATTGGCATTTAGCTCTTTTACTCCACAAAGAATAAAAAAAAAACCTATTCTAAGAAAAAGAACCCACCCAAAACAATCCTATCACTAAACTTCAAATCCAGCTCCTACATGGCAGCAGCATTCAATCTTCATCCCGGCTGCAGCCTTTTATATTTCTCCCTGCAGCGGTCTTATACCTTCATCCATCTTCTTATCTTTGGATCTTCTGTTGTTGATGTCTTCTTCATGCAGTCACCCTCTGCACACTGAATTTTGAATGTGAGGTACCCCCTTTATATAGGGGAAGCCTTGTATTTCTATTGACTGTATTCAAATTCATATCAACTAATAGAATAAACGCTTGGCTGAAAATGGAGTGCCACCGCCATATTGGAGCCAGCTTTTTGGGCAGCTAAAGAGCTAAATTGCCTTCTAAGGGCAATGCCCAGCCAAATGCCCATTTCAGGCCAATTTTTAGAGAAGGTTTTTTTATGGAGGTGGGGTTATACTTGTAGAATGGTCTTGTGTTTTTTTTTTTTTTTTTTAAATTGCTAAATCACTTTAGGGCAATGTCCTACAAAATTCCCTTTTAAGAGCTATTGCTATAGTTTAGTGTTAGTATAGGTTATTTTATTTTGGGTTGTTTTTTTAATGGGGCTTTAGTTTTAGAATAGGCATAACAGTGTTTTTGTTTTTTTTAGTAATTAGTTTTTTCCCCTTTGTAATACATTACTCATGCTCGAGCGTTAACTGCACTAGAAGTAAGCTTTTTGCACATGCCGGGTTGCATTCATTTTATGAGTTGAAAGCAAACTGTTTTCGCTCGCACGAAAACCCGATGAGTGCAAAAAGCCAAATTTAGAATATAACGCACTCCATAACTTATTCCCCCATGAAGTCAATGGAGCAAAAAAGTGGAAAAAAACCTAACACCCTTTTTGCATGCAAATGCATATTCTCAAGTGCGCTAACCCGACATGAAAATATGAATATTTCACATTTCAATGTTCTTCACATAGCAGAATATGTATATGTATTCATAAATACATTATTCTACATATATCTGATGTTATTTTGCTACAATATTTATCTATACCTATATATATATAGATGATTATCTATATAGATGATTATAGGTATAGATATATTAAGCTATGTATAGGAATATCTATTTAAATATACATAGAACATATTCTGCTATGTGCAGAACATTGGAATGTGACATATTTACAGTAAATACACAGTGTAACACTTTATTAAATATGAATATTGTATAAATAGTTTTTTTTGTTCTTATCTATTTAACTGCAAAAGACTCCAATGCAATGTCTATATATAAATACATATACATATTTAGACATGCATATGTATGTATATTAAAGGGACATGAAACCCATATTTCTTCTTTCATGATTTAGAAAGAGAATGCAATTTTAAACATCTTTCTAATTTACTTCTATTATCTAATTTGTTTTATTCTCTTGATGTTCTTTGTTGAAAAGCTTATCTAGATATGCTCAGTAGCTGCTGATTGGTTGCTGCACATAGAAGCCTCATGTGATTGGCTCACCCATGTGCATTGCTTTTTCTTCAAATAAGGATATCTAAAAAATTAAGCAAAATAAAAAATAGAAGTAAATTGTAATGTTGTTTAAATTTGTATGTTCTATCTGAATCATGAAATAAACATTTTAAGTTTAGTGGCCCTTTAATGTTAAAGCCCTTTACCTGAGACCTCATATCTTTCAGCCCTTAAAACTTTTTTGTGTAAAAATGTTTTTAAATAATTTTATTAGATAGTGTTATTATGAGTGAAACTGCACTTTGTAACACATTTTTTATGTGTTTTGTGACTTGTTTTTTGTTTCATGAAACAGTTAACCAGAGCTCTGAGGATGCACTATCCCATTGCGCGTAAACTTCATTTGCGCTCAAGCTTTCACATTTACTTTCAACTTGTAATATGAGCGATACATCCGACACGTGCAAAAAGCAGTGATAAACCTCTTTTTGCTTGCATGTAACTGTTAGTGCGCCACACGTAATCTGACCCTTAGCTGGGAAAGTATTCAAACATAAATAATTGGTAATCCCAAGCTTCTACACCTGATGATAAACAGTTATTGATATTAGGAAGCACAGGTTGTTCTTTGGAAAGTCATAGAATTCTTAAAAAAAACTGGATGATTTTCATATTATTTACTACATACAGTATATGTTTGATGTCTGGGGCCCTTATTTAAAATCTTTCTGCTCAGGTGAGATATTCTAAAATGATCCTCCAGCACGGTGGGGTCCCTAGTGAAATTTTCAAAAGGCAGATTTTGCTTTACTTCTCCAAGAGGGATTTCCTGCATTTCTATATGTGAAGGAGAGACAAGCCCAGTGCAATATAGCACTGCATGACATGACAGTTCTGCTGCATTTACACTTTGTGCTTTCTATTTTATATCACTTCACTTCAGATTAAATTGTATTACATTTAAACTTTGCACTTTGTATTTTGTATTTTATTTTGTATACAGCAGTGTATTTAGGATTGTGAATTTGGATTATAGAGCAGAAATCACAGGCCCAGAACTCACTGAATTTTCAAAGAAAAGGGGAGGAACCTGGAAATCCCAGAGAGATGAGAGAGGCCTTCTATAGAAAGTAATGAAGCTATCTGGGATACAAAAATTTCACATGGGAGAGAGAAGGTAACTGGAAAACCCCTGGGGCTGATATAAAGGCTATATTTGGATCAATTGCATATTAAACTGAAATGTATTCACTACAATTTAACTTTCTTTTGTCTATATTTTAGTATATATTACGTTTCTGTTAGTTAAAATAAGTGTATCGTGAATTTTGAACAAACTTCATCTGCATACAGCTGACGAGACAATCAGTAAGACCAGCTTGTTTAAAATTATTAAAACATTTCACAAGACTTGTGAGAGAGCTTCAGACTCCCTGGGAACTCCCCTGTTCAGCCCAGGGAACTGCCCTCTCCCTCCCACTTTCTGAAACTGTCAGTTTTAGTTTGCATTGCAGCGAATTCAAGGTGCAATTTAATTTGTATATATAAACAGAAATATACAAAGTATGATCTTAATTTGTTAAAGTAACACAGAAGTGTAACAAAGCTCTCATATCACGCAGTGCTGTATTGCACTGGGCTTGTCTCTCCTTCATATAAAGAAATGAGAGTTATCTAGTTGTGCTGTATAATTTCACACTTTTTCTTTTGAATATTCAGTGAGTTCAACCCCTGTGAAGTCTGAACTCCAATTTCTTTCCAAGCTGGAATACCTTTGAATAATAGGGCCTAAGTCTTAGGCCCTATATTCAAAGGTTTAACAGAATTTTCAAAAGAAAAACGGCGGAACTCTCTAGGATGGCAAGATCCCATTTATATATGTGAAGTAGAGACAAGCCCAGTACAATATAGCACTGCATGATATGAGAGTTTTGTTACACATACATTTTGTGCACTGTATTTTAGATTACTATACATTTCAGATTGGGTCTTTTCAGTATTATTGCATTTAAGCTTTGTACTTTCTCATTTGTAATTTAATACATTTAAATGTTGATCTAGCAGTGATTTTACACATTCTGATTATGCTTTGAAAGTTTCTGTGTTACTTTAATAACTTAGGATCATACATAGGGGCCGATTTATTAAGGGCCAAATGGCCCTGAATGGCCCTGTTTCTGCTCGAGCCTTCAGGCTCGCCGGAGACAGGAGTTAAGAAGCAGCGGTCTTAAGACCACTGCTCCTTAACTGCTCCTTAACTCATACGATCGGGTTTATTGACACCCCCTGCTAGCGGCCAATCTGCAGGGGGTGGCATTTCACAAGCAGTTCACCAGAACTGCTTGTGCAATGTTAAGTGCCAACAGGGTATGCTGTCAGCATTCAGTGATGTCGGGCGTACATGATCCGCTACAGTGGATCATGTACGTCCAACTGTTAATAAATCGGCCTCTTTGTATAAAATCACATTGCAGTTTCATTTTCTCCATTGTAAACTGACAGTTTTAGAAAGTGGGAGGGACAAGGCAGTTCCCTGGGCTGAACAGGTGAGTTCCCAGGGTATGTCTGAAGCTCTCTCACAAGTCTTGTGAATTTTTCTAAGCATTTTAAACAAGCTGGTATCACTGATTTGTCTCACCAGCTGTACGCAAGTGAGGTTTGCTCAAAATTCACAAAACACTTATTTTAACTAACAGAAAAGTAATATATTCTAAAAATTAGACAAAAGCAAGTTCAATTTTTTTTTTAGTTTAATTTGGAATTAATGCAAACAGAGCCGCATCAGCCCCAGGGTTTCTCCAGTTACCTTCTCTCTCATGGGAAATTTTGTATCCCAGTGAGCATCATTACTTTCTATGGAAGGCATCTCTCATCTCTATGGGATTTCTAGGTTTCTCCCATTTTCTTTTTAAATTCAGTGAGTTCTGCCCTTGTGAAGTCAGCACTATATTCTACGAACTAGAGAATGCTTGATTATCTGGCCCATAGAAAGTAATGACGCTCTCTTGGAAACGGAAGCTGACAGTTTTTCACTTTTAATTTAAATAAAAGACATGCAACGTGCACTCTAATTTATAAAAGATACACATCCCTAATTCTTCATATCATGAGGCCGATTTATTAACGGTCTGTCCGACATGATCCGCTCAGCGGATCATGTCAGACAGATACCGCTAAATGTCGACAGCGTATGCATTTAACATTGCACAAGCAGTGCTTGCCCAATGCCGCCCCCTGCAGATTTGCGGCCAATCAGCCGCTAGCAGGGGGTGTCAATCAGCCCGATCGTATAGATTGATGTCCGCAGCCTGGGTGGATTGATGTCCGCAGCCTGGAGGCATCTGACCAGTTAAGGAGCAGCGGTCTTAAGATTGCTGCTTCTTAACTGCTCTTTCCGGCAAGCCTGAAGGCTCGTGCAGAAACATGGGGGTCAGGGTCTATTCGGCCCATGATAATTTGGCCCCATATCTTTGCTACTATGTAATGGTCCAAAAGTGACCGTCTATATCACTATAATTCCTCTTAGTATGGTACAGGTTTTCCTGGGGGAACATAAGCGATCTCTTAGATTATGAGAGGAAATGCTAATACTAAAAATGAGGTTTTAAATTAGGATGCTTAGACAGCAAACAGTTCTCCTCAATACATCATAACCCAGACTTTATTATGTCCTTTATCTCAGTAATGAGCTGCCCTAATAGTAAAATACTGTGAGTAGTCAATTGTATCTCAGTGCAATACTCGTGCAAAATTAGAATGTAACAAAGTCTAACAAAGTGTTCTATTGGCCAAAAATAAGCATCTTTACATAGTTCCATTTTACTAAGGCTGGTCAGCATTATTAAGGACATCGTTTAAGGATTTAATTTTCCTTTGTTACATTCTTATTTTTATTTTTTATTTTTGTACACGTGTACTCTCTTATTATTTTTTGCGCAACTCTAGTTTTAGAGTGGCGCACACCTTTTGTATTCGTTCCACTTTTAATTGTATTATAAATCTGTGACACCCATATCGTTTGTCTCCTGTCACTGCATATTGTATATTGCCACTGCTCACTTCACCTCATTAGTAGGTGTTCACGCAGTATAACATTGTGTCATATGTCTACAGCATATTGTATTTAGCTATTGTTCACTTAATTTCATTAGTAGGTGCTTATATAGCACATCATTGCACTATCATTCAATCAGCTTATATGAATTGCTGTAGCTTATATGATCTGCCATAGCCTGCTATAATTTTCATGTATTGTTGTTATTAAATATCTTGGTTTTTAACATTTAATCAGCATCCATTAACCTGATTTGTTTTTTAACATTTGTCTTGTAACATTGTTTACGATTACATCTTCATTGTCCTTATTAGAATATTTGGCCTTGATTGTCACCTTCAGCCTTTTTTGGCGCTCCTACATTTGTCTCCAATTTTAGATACTACTTCGGACCTTTTGTTAGGAGGTCCCCTTGTAGTGAGCCTGGTAACTTTATCAGGGCGCAGTCATTTACACTTTGCTATATTTTGTATTGCCAAAAGTTAATTTAAAACAGAAGGATATCTTGTTTTTAAAGTAAAAATCCAATGCACCTCCTGCTTGGCCAATAGCTTTTCTCTGTCCCCTCCTCTGGGCGGATCTAGGACCCTCTCTATACAGGTCCATCTGAATGTTGCAATACTTTTGTTATGCAATTGGGCAAAATGCTGTACCAGAGGGATAGTAGCATTTCCAATCCTAATACTTGATACATGTTTCCTGATTCTTGATCTGATCTCGCAGGTTGTCATACCTGTATATTGTTTCTCACATTTTATACAGGTAATAAGGTAGACTATAAAGGCAAACCTGCAATTTAGGTACACATTCTTAATATATGTGAAACCAGTAACTGAGGACCTGATTGTTTCTCCTAGTTCTACTACTGACATACAACTTGCGTGAAGCACCATTCACAGGGAAAATCTCTTTTGCACTCGTTCTCTGAGCTGGCTAAAGCTAAAGCTGCAGTATGGCTGCCCAATAGGAAACGAGGATTAAGCCAAACACAGAAGCACTGCTACCGAAAAGGACACAAGGGAACTACACACCCCCCGGTGACATCCGAAGAGTGAGTTAAAGAGGAACGCGCTGGATACTCTGGAGTTTAGCGGTAGTCAGAGCGACACGGACCAGAAGCGCAATTTGTTTCCACTCCCAAAGACCGGATGCGTCACAAAGTGGGGTAAGCAGGGACTGTTATTTGCATGATTGGTTTGGCCTTCATTCAGCAATATATAACATATACAGAAAACGAGTATTGCACTGAGATACAATTGACTACTCACAGTATTTTCCCATTAGGGCAGCTCATTACTGAGATAAAGTCTGGGTTATGGGTTAGAACTGTTTGCTGTCTAAGTATATTGGGGCATTGGTCAGGCCCGTATTAAAGCTACAGCTCAGAGTTCAAGAGAAAATTAATTCATTCTCAGTTCAA
Organism: Bombina variegata variegata; assembly: GCA_905336975.1. Taxonomy (NCBI): domain Eukaryota; kingdom Metazoa; phylum Chordata; class Amphibia; order Anura; family Bombinatoridae; genus Bombina; species Bombina variegata. Next base: position 10,189 of record CAJPDP010079596.1, read on the forward strand.
GAGAAAATAAATTTAAAAACAAGATATCCTTCTGGTTTAAATTCCAGCTATGATCTAATTAACTTCTGGCAATAGTCTAATCTAAATCATTATGTTTGCAATAGGTGATGGTTTCATTCTATTTGTGGGCTTACCTATATGGAGCAAGCTGGTAGTTAAACAGAAATGGTATGAAAGAGACATTTAATTTTCTTTGATAAGTGTAGAAAGGGCAACAATATGGGCTTTTTATGTAGAAAAGGTATATTATCACAAGTCAACAGCATTTGTAATACTGTAAATATTGTACATTATGCTTGACGTGGTATCGTGACATGTTCCTTTCACTGACACAATAAGTACGGGATATATATGGTAATCTCTGTATATCTTACTAGTGAGATATTATATTGTATTAAGACAATGTGCTCTTAGGTCAAATTTAAGTGTATTAGAACCATAACCTGTACATAAAAAACAGCTAAATGGACTCACTACTCTTTGAACTGGACATGATAGAGGGCAATTGTGACAGGCAGATATTTACTAATATAGAAGATACTATCGAATTAATAGATTCACCCTTTCAATTACTGTATATGGGAATATGTATTTTATTACACAGCCCGCAAATTATACATAAATAATAAACAATAATTGGGCATATAACTTATGTTCAAAGTTATTTACCGCTCTTTAACATAGGATAGGAAGGTGGGTAATTTGTCATTAGATAGTACTATCAAAATATGAGTCAACATTGTGTCTAATACCAAAACCCTCCTTACCCTTAAGCGAGATACCCAACATATAATAGGTTTGAATCACGCATTTAAGGCATATAAAATAGACGATTGACATTTCGAAATGTATTTAATCTTAGTTTATGTCAATGTGTATAAAAAGGATTACTACTATGTATATCTAGTAATTGTAAGCATTAGCCACATTTACCTACTTTGTGTAAAGGATCTGAAGAGGTTAATTGTGGCAGTTAATAATTAACGTATAGGGGCCAGGTTATTTCTATAAGAGGTAGGGAGCTATTCCTCAATTTTATCAGCTTTGACAACGGCAGGAAGCCGAAACACTTCAGCTGTGTGTTGACTCCTTTTTGTATTATACATCCTATGTGAATAAAGACTTTTAACCGATATTGGAATAAAGTTTGGATAAGTTTTTTGAAAGTTGGTGCTCCGCTTCAATCTTTTGATCTAAGATGATCACAGTGGTATTGCTGTGTACATTATTGTTTATTTAGGCAATATGTCATTACAATCATCAAACTATATATGCTTTACTATTTTCATATTGCAATAACCACAGTATCATATATTGTCTCTGTATCTTGTTTTTCAACTGATGTAACTACTAACAACCTCAATAAAAGAATAAAAAAAAAAAAGAAAAAAAAAGTATGAGCCTAATTTGTTAAAGTTGCACTGAAACTGTTGAGGCATAATCAGAGTTTGTAAAATCACAATCCTAAATACACTGCTGGATACAAAATAAAATGCAAAATAGGAAGTGCAAAGTTTAAATGTAATACAATTTAATCTGAAGTGTAAATGTATATAAAATAGTAAACACAAAGTGAAAATACAGCAGAACTCTCATGTCATGCAGTGCTATATGCACTGGGCTTGTCTGTCTTTCACATACAGATATGCAAGGAATGTCCCTTGGAGAAGCAAAGCAAAATCTTCTCTTTGAATATTTCACTAGGGATCTCACAGTGCTGGAGGATCATTTTAGAATATCTCACCTGAGCAGAAAGGTTTTGAATATTAGGGCCATAGACAATATTTGGAGTGGATTAATTTTATGTATCTGCATTTTCAATACATTCTGGTTAAAGAAAGACCAGGCTAAAACATATTTTTTATTGTTGTAATTGGACATTTGAAAGAGCTGAACGTGAAATAGCAGGAGAGAGGAAAATTAATTTAAATTTGTCATTATGTCCAAATCATTATAGAGATTAAATAAAAAACAGTCTGAAACAGAAACAAAATGCCATCTACTTTATTTCCCTGGAAAGATATATGAAAGAAAACAAAGACATGCCGATTTATTAAAGTGCAGCGGATCATGTCCGCCGCACATCGATAAATGCCGACAGCAATTTATCATTGCACAAGGGCAAATTCGCAGCCAATCGGCCGCTAGCAGGGGTGTCAATCAACCTAATCGTATGAGAACGGGATGATTGCTGTCCGTCGCCTCAGAGGCAGCAGACGACTTAAGGAGCAGTGGTCTTAAGACCGCTACTTCTTAACTCCTGTTTCTGGTGAGCCTGAAGGCTCACGCAGAAACAGGGGCATCAAGCTCCATTTGAAGATTAATAATTCAGCCCCTTAGAACTTTTTTTCTCGCTTCCTTGGCTTAGTTAGCAAACAGAAATGTTACACATTCTACAAATGAA
>CAJPDP010080028.1:0-13137 GCA_905336975.1 Bombina variegata variegata
AAAAAAAACAAAAAAAAAAAATTAAAAAAAAATTAAATTTAAAAAAAATTGTGCTGAAGCAGGGACACACCTACACACTGCTGCCGACACACTAGTGTGTCCCAACACACAGTTTGGAAAGCACTGCCTTAGACAAAGACTTTACACACTTCTCCCACTCGCACTCAGTCTATTCCAGACTGGACTATATTTTTAGTCAGGCCCAAACACTGGACTATACTACAAGGGTCTCTATCCATGTGTGTCCATGGTCAGACCATGACCAGGTCTCCCTCACGTTGCTTGAATCCCCTGCTAATCCCCGCCCCCGCCCCCATCATGGTCTATGCCACATAACATGCTAGCAGACATCCCCTTTTGGGACACATTGAGGAGAGACTTACAGGAGCTTATTGAGTTAAACAACAACCAAATGGGGTGCTCTCAAAGCCTCAGTTAGAGGATTAATAATCAACAAGCAAGCTTCCATTGAAAAGGCACTAGGGTTACCCTTATTGCAAGCTTTCAGCAAGCTAAAAAATCTTGAGACAATTAACAGAACATCCCATTCTGCAGTGCAAACTAAGGCAATTAGAGACCTAAAAACTCATATTTGTAGTTTAGAATTAAAACGCACACAACAGCAACTATTGAAAGTTAAACAGCAATTCTACTACAAGGGAAACAAGGTGGATAACCTGCTCGCGAATAGAATCCGAAATAAAGAAAGTTTATCCCGCATACAATCCCTGAGACACAAGGGAAAAACTACCATTTTACCCAGTCGAATAGGAGCCCTGTTTGCATCATACTATGAGGCACTATGCAACATCCACACTTCAGAATCGCCTAAATCTATACCTAGCATAGATATACAGCAAATCCCCAGGAGGCTTAAGCTCCCCCCGTCTCTTAGACACAACAGGATTCCCTTAGGGACCTCATAACAAAACAGAAAATTAAGCGAGCCATCTCACATCTCAAGCCCCTTAAGGCACCAGGCCCAGATGGTTTCCCATCACTATTCTATAAAGCATACAGTCTAGAACTTACTCTGTTACTCCAACGCCTGTATCCCCTTGCTGTCCATCAGGGCTCCTTTCACAAGGAGTTCCTGGAGGCCACCATTATCACAATTCTGAAACCAGGTAAAGACCTTGCCTTGTGCCCTAGTTATAGGTCCATTTCTCTCATTAATACTGATATTAAAATTTACTCCAAAATTTTAGCTAATCGCATTTCACTACTACTCCCCAATCTGATCAATGAGGATCAGGTTGGTTTCATACCTAACCACGAGGGACCTGACAACACCAGACGCCTACTCAATATAGTAATGGAGGCTACTAGACTTAACAAACCCTTCTCGGTCATCTCACTTGACACCGAGAAGGCATTTGATTGGGTGAGGTGGGAATATCTGTGGGAGGTATTAGAGATCTTTAACATCCCAAAAGAATTGCGTAACCATATCCAAGCCCTATATTCACACCCCACGGCTAGAGTCAGAGGCCTAGGATTCAAGCTTTGCTCCTTTTTCACTTACTCCAACAGCTCTGCATGACTGATACAAGACAATTATATTCCCCTACTAACGGAACTTAGATCCTTAATGACTAAATCGAATTTCCAGGCTGTTTCGTGGCTGGGCAGGATTGCTGCTCTTAAGATGTCTTTCCTACTGAAATTAACCTATTTGTTCCAATGCCTCCCTATCAGACTGCCAAAGTGTCTGTTGTTACCGTTTCAAAAGTGGTTTCACCAAATATATTTGGCAAGGGAAACTGGCTAGAGTGGCTCATAAAACTCTCCAATTCCCTAAAACATACTGGGGCATCGCCTAGCAATCTGTTATCATGAAGCAGCCATGCTAACCCACATTTCACAGTTGAGCGTTAAAGATATAAGGAGTAAGTGGAGCATTTTGGAGCAGGCATCCTTGCCCAATTGTGTACAGCTAAGAGACTTAATATGGGTTCCACCTCATTGTTGCCGTATGCTAAATACTGACTTTCATTATTCTAGAATGCTTACATTTATGGGATAAGTTAAGACACTGCACTGGGGTTGCCCCACACTCGTCTCCTATCTACTCCACAACTGGTCTTCTCCTGGGCCTCCCGGACTCTCACCCCAATGCTTGGTCTAACCTAGGCCTTACATAGGTCTCTGACTTCTTGGTCTCCCACAACCAAAACACTTCCCCCTCCCTGCCCCAAATAGCTGGCTCACAGATGGTTCCCCCCAGACTGCAATTTGAATACACTAGATTAAGAGTATACTAAGATCCTGGGGCTCTCATACCATGCCTCCCCGTCCCTTGACCGCCTGTAAAGCGAAAGGCAGAGAGGTGGGAAACTACACAAGCCTATGTCCAAGCATTACCTCCTTATGGAAGGGGCTGTCCCTGACCTCAAAGCTTCCCATATCTTTAAATGGGAAGACATTCTACGCACCTCTTTCCCACCACAAATGTGGTCCAGGTCCTTTGACCTTACTTCCAAGGCCATACACTGTACATTTCTCTTCGAGACACTTTACAAATTGCTCTCCCACTGGTATTTTGTGCCCATGAGATGATTTAACCTACACCTAATCCCCACGCCTCTTTGCTGGAGGCAGTGCGGACACCCGGTGACTCTCTGCATGTTTGGTGGAGTTGCCCAAAACTTAAGTTGACATGGAATATGGCTTTCTTAGCTCTGAATATTAAAACAGATGAGAATTCACCACAGGTTGGGTAAAGTAAAATCCAAACTTTAATTCGTCTTCAAGTAAGACAACACTTCGATAAAAACCAAATGATTGGTAATGGCAGCAACATCAAAACTTTCATACAGCAAATGGTGTGGCACTAATGGCTTATGCGTTTCAGCCTGAAAGCCGTAGTCATAGCCTGTAGTACCTTGAGACACACCTGTTAAAATAATCAGTAACCTAATACAATTGGTCAAAAAATAAATCACACCCTTCCGCTGTACGTAAGATTAACCATTTCTAGATAGACTAACATGATATACTAAAACACACCTACGGTTAGCTCACAGAAATAAACGGAAAATTTATTAGTCAACATATGGAAAAACCTAATACAAGATAACTGCATAAGGAACAATAGCATATGAAATATACATTATTGTAATCAAAGGTAAATATTTTCACAAATGCATATAATTATATGGATATGAGCATAAAGTCTCTCAAAGCTGACAGGGTAAACAAGCAAATACTCAACACTGAAATACATGGTATGCGCTTATAATAAGTTAATGTAATATAAGGAGTGTAAAACCTGATATCAAAAGTGAGATGAGCTACATTATGACAGTACTATAACAGTGCTGGTACGAGTCAGTCTATACTATGATGCAAATTCCAAAACAATATATGTAATCATATTGTAATCTGTATTATATTCAGACCCTATACCCAAATATTCATATTTCGAGTTCAAACCTTTGGGGATCCTAGTCCCCAAAGTGAATATCCAGTAGGCCTCTCTCTTTTGCAGGATCAAATCTATATCACCACCTCTTTTAGGTTTGCTAATTTTATCAATAGCGCACCACGAGAAGGAGGAAAGATCTCCTCCATGAAACAAACCAAAGTGTTGTACTATCGGTGTAGAGGACCTAGTGGTCTTAAAGGAGGATAGATATTCCCTAATTCTCGTGTTGACGTCTCTTGAGGTGAGTCCAATATATTGGACCCTACAGAGCGAGCATTCGATAAGATATATGACATATTTAGATGTGCAATTCATACAGAATTTGATATCATATGTTTTTCCTGTGACAAAACTACCAAAGGTAGTTGAAATTTTAGCATAGTCACAGGGTTTACACTTAGAATGGCCACATCTAAACATGCCTGGATGTTTTAACCATGAACTGGCTGTATTCTGTATATTGAGTAACATGGTGGGAGACAATAGATTCCCTAAAGTGGGACTTTTTCTATAGGAACATCTCAGTCCTTTGTCCACTGTTGACAACAATTTATCATCAGCCTTAAGTATGTGAAAATGTTTACGAATAATCGAACATACTGCTGAAAATTGACTACTGTGATTAGTTACAAATGTAACACCTTCAAACTGATTGATGGATCTTTTGCAGGAATTATCCTCCAACAGATTACTTCTAGATCTAATTGAAACAACCTGCTTAGCTTTCCACACTGCCTTAGGTGGATATTTCCTCTGCTTAAGTCTATGTTCCAGCTCACATGCCAGACTCTTATAATCATTTGGGTCCGATCAATTACGCTTGAGCCTGATGAATTCCCCCTTGGCTATTGCCTGGGGAACATGTTTAGGGTGGCAGCTAGTACCATGCAATACAGAATTAACAGAAATAGGTTTTCTGAAAGACTTAGTCTTAATTTCCCCATTACTTAATCCTTCTAGGGTAATGTCAAGATATTTAATACTCGTCGTGTTGTACTCATATGTAAATTGTAAGCTCAAATGATTACTGTTCAGATAGTTGATAAACTCATCAGCTTGTGTCTGTGAACCTGTCCATATAAAAATCAGGTTGTCTATATATCTCTTATAAAGAGATATATAGCCCCGATACGGGTTACTATCTTCAAAGATTTGGAAAAATTCCCAGAAGCCTAGGAAGAGATTAGCATACGATGGAGCAAATTTAGCTCCCATTGCTGTTCCACATCTTTGGAGATAGTAACAATCCTCAAAATAGAAGAAGTTGTGGGTTAATAAAAAACCCACAACCTTAACCAGATAGATCTGAAAGTCTTCTGAGAAATCAGTGAAGTGTTCAAGGAAAAAGCATATGGCTTCAAGTCCCTTATCATGGGGGATGCACGAGTAAAGGGATACTGCATCAACTGTGAGCCATTTGCTTTCCCCTGTCCACTTAACATTGTTAGTTAAACTCAAGAGATGTTTAGTATCTCTCAAGTGAGAGGGTAAGGATGTAACTAACGGCTGTAGAATACTGTCTGTCCATTCAGAAAGATTACAAAGCAGAGACTCAACTCCACTAACAATTGGGCGTCCTTTTACATTCACAAGAGACTTGTGAACCTTAGGGAAGTGATGGAACAGGGGAATCCTGGGATGATCTGGTAGCAAATATTTACAAGTGGCTACATCAAGATGACCCTGTTCCATCCCCTCATCCAAAATATCTTTCAGTTCCTGGATGAATACCTGAGTAGGGTCACCCTTCAACACAGAATATTCATTAGTGTTACTAAGTTGTCTAGTAGCTTCAGCTACATAGTCAGCCCTGTTCATAACTACTGTCATACCCCCTTTATCGGCCTTGCGTATGGTGATGTTAATATTTCCTTTACGTTCTGAAATAGCCTTTTTATCTCTTAAACTCAGATTATGGTTAGGTGACATATTCTGTTCCTTAAGGGAAATCAAATCATTTTCCACTCTGCTATGAAATGTCTCTATGATGTTTCCTCTGTTATTAATAGGATAAAATTAGGATTTTTTCTTAAAAGAAGGACCCTTATTCCTTTCTTCAATATTTACACTACTAGATACCATCTGTAACTGTTGTAGTGTTACAGCATCACAATTGTCTATAAATTAACGTTCTACACGTGGTACAGTCGATTCTATAGAACCATCATTAGCATCAGTAGTTAATGTCATATCATTAGAATAAAACTTCCTTAATGTGAGATTTCTAACAAACCTATTCAGATCTAAAAGTGTGTGAAAAACACTGAACTGATTAGTAGGGGAAAAGTTAAGTCCAAGGCCAAGTACTCTGATTTGATCCTCTGTTAAAAGTTTAGAAGAAAGATTGATAACATTGTTCTCTTTCATTTGTACTTGGACTGTGGCATGACCATTCTCAATTGATATCTGGTTTGTGCCTGTGACATATTTGTATTTGGCAGATTTGGATTGGTACCGCTTATCCCTCTGTGATCGTCTAGCAGAAAAACCTGTTCTAAAAAATTGGCAGTCTGGTAACTATTACTAGTACTCTGTTCCAAGGGTCTATTCTGTTGTTGTATTACATTCGTTTTAGGTCTCACTACTTGATACTGTGTGGTGTCATGAGGTCCTACATATGCAGTGTTGGTAACAGTAGAGGTATTAGCATGGGTAGTATTGAACTGAGGTGGTCCCTCTAATATGGTATTATTAGATATCCCCTGATTCACATTAGGATATGTTACTTCCCAATCAGATTGTTGCTCATCTGTACTGTATTCTGTATCGCTCCCTGAGAATGTAACAGATTTGGTTTTATTATTGTTATTGTTAGAATTCATATTCCTACGACCTCTTCTCCTTCTCCGAAATCTTGGTTGTGTCTGTCTATGTGAGGCCCTCTGTTTTTTGTTCCATATGTAAACATCATTATTAGAGTAGTCAAACTTATCACGAATAAATTTTGTGTGTTTCCTTTCCATAATATTAGCTCTACCCTTGGCTACTAGCCCTTTCAGAATATTATCAAACCTAGCAAATTCAGTTACCATGCTATGTCTGTTAAGTTCCAATTGCAAATCTGCTATCTCCCTTTTAACTTGATCAAGCATTTTACTTTGATATTTAATAAGCATAAGCATCAAATTCAAAGAACATTCAGTGAGTACATCGTTCCATTGATCAACAAAGTCCTTATCATTAATGTCCACTTCAAAAGTGGGGAATTTGAAGATTCTCAGGCCTCTAGGGACCATTCTTAAAGTTCTATATTTTTCAAAGGTCCATATATCCCACTGAATCTTTGTTTCCTTAATCAGCAGATTCTCCATATTTTCAAAAAGTGTAGTAAGTGCCAATGCACTTTTATCCTCTGAAAAAATAATGTCACAATGTAGTGAGTCCGTATTTCTGGCTGTGTAGGGCATTAAAGAGTAAAAAGCATGTGCCTGTGATGATGATTGCGCCATATCTTCCATACTAGGTGAGGGTAAAAGGGTTAAACGGTGGAGCTAAATAGTTCACTTGCAGAGTGTTAGTGCCGCCAGCAAAGCACGCAAATACACAAATGATACAAACAGAGCAAACTCTGGACAGTGAAAGTCCGTAGATACAGACTCAAAAGGTAATCGGAGTATATGCGCATAAACGGATAGTCACTTAGGAAAAAGAAACCACACGGCTTATAAATACACCCCACTCACTCTTAAGCCTAGCTTACCAGACTCTTACAGCGGGCATTGATATCTCCATATACCTTTTGAAAATGCTCTCGCTTCTTCACCGGTTAGGCTTAGCATCCTCGTAGGGGAAACACGCCGCCCAAAGTCACGCCCAGTGACGTCCTCTATTCGTCTGATCCAATGATAGTGCTACTCCTGCTCACACCTTCTCCAAAACCAAAAAAGTGTGATGAATGAACCAGCATCAGCAAGAATATTCAAACAGATGAGAATTCACCACAGGTTGGGTAAAGTAAAATCCAAACTTTAATTCGTCTTCAAGTAAGACAACACTTCGAAAAAAACCAAATGATTGGTAATGGCAACAACATCAAAACTTTCATACAGCAAATGGTGTGGCTCTAATGGCTTACGCGTTTCAGCCCGAAAGCCGTAGTCATAGCCTGTAGTACCTTGAGACACACCTGTTAAAATAATCAGTAACCTAATAAAATTGGTCAAAAAATAAATCACACCCTTCCGCTGTACGAAAGATTAACCATTTCTAGATAGACTAACATGATATACTAAAACACACCTACGGTTAGCTCACAGAAATAAATGGAAAATGTATTAGTCAACATATGGAAAAACCTAATACAAGATAAGCTGCATAAGGAACAATAACATATGAAATATACATTATTGTAATCAAAGGTAAATATTTTCACAAATGCATATAATTATATGGATTTGAGCATAAAGTCTCTCAAAGCTGACAGGGTAAACAAGCAAAAACTCAACACTGAAATACATGGTATGCGCTCATAATAAGTTAATGTAATATGAGGAGTGTAAAACCTGATATCAAAAGTGAGATAAGCTACATTATGACAGTACTATAACAGTGCTGGTACGAGTCAGTCTATACTATGATGCAAATTCCAAAACTATATATGTAATCATATTGTAATCTGTATTATATTCAGACCCTATTCCCAAATATTTATAATATCATATTTCGAGTTCAAACCTTTGGGGATCCTAGTCCCCAAAGTGAATATCCAGTAGGCCTCTCTCTATTGTAGGATCAAATCTATATCACCACCTCTTTTAGGTTTGCTAATTTTATCAATAGCGCACCACGAGTGTTGAGTATTTGCTTGTTTACCCTGTCAGCTTGGAGAGACTTTATGCTCATATCCATATAATTATATGCATTTGTGAAAATATTTACCTTTGATTACAATAATGTATATTTCATATGCTATTGTTCCTTATGCAGCTTATCTTGTATTAGGTTTTTCCATATGTTGATTAATACATTTTCCATTTATTTCTGTGAGCTAACCGTAGGTGTGTTTAAGTATATCATGTTAGTCTATCTAGAAATGGTAAATCTTTCGTACAGCGGAAGGGTGTGATTTATTTTTTGACCAATTGTATTAGGTTACTGATTATTTTAACAGGTGTGTCTCAAGGTACTACAGGCTATGACTACGGCTTTCGGGCTGAAATGTGTAAGCCATTAGTGCCACACCATTTGCTGTATGAAAGTTTTGATGTTGCTGCCATTACCAACCATTTGGTTTTTATCGAAGTGTTGTCTTACTTGAAGACGAATTAAAGGGACAGTCTAGTCAAAATTAAACTTTCATTATTCAGATAGGACATGTAATTTTAATCAACTTTCCAATTTACTTTTATCATCAAATGTGCTTTTTTCTCTTAGTATTCTTAGTTGAAACTAAACCTAGGGAGACTCATATGCTAATTTATAAGCCCTTGAAGGCTGCCTCTTATCTGAATGCATTTGGCAGGTTTCTACAGCTAGGGGGTGATAGTTCATGTGTTCCATGTAGATAACATTGTGCTCACACCCGTGCATTTATTTAAGAGTCAGCAGTAATTGCCTAAAATGCAAGTCTGCAAAAAGATCTGAGATAAGGAGGCAGTCTGCAGAAACTTAGATACAAGGTAATTACAGAGATAAAAAGTATATTAATATAACCGTGTTGGATATGCAAAATTGGGGAATGATAAATAAAGGGATTATCTATATTTTTAAAGAATAACATTTTTGGTGTTTACTGTCCCTTTTACATTTCAAGAAATTACACATTTGTGTAAATAATGTGATCTAAATTTACAATTAAGCAGGTAATGTTAATTGCTACTTAAACTTTGTCTTTTTTCATTTGTAGCCCTGAAGTTGTCAAAAGTGAACCATATGGTGAAAAGGCTGATGTGTGGGCTGCAGGATGTATCCTCTATCAGATGGCAACTCTGAATCCACCATTCCATAGCACAAATATGCTCTCCTTAGCTACCAAAGTACGCAGGTTTGCACTCTTATTGTGGAATTTGTTCATTTTAGATTATAAACAGAAATTTGTTTAGCTGTGTATTGCCTTTAATGAGGAAACATTATTCAGTTTATCTTTATTTTTATAATTTTACAAACTCAGTGGCCCTTATAATCAAAACATTGTCAGACCCACAAGAAGATGCCTTTCTAGCCTTGCCAGTCTTGCAGTCCATGGGTCTGGCAATATATTCAGGGCCAGATTGGGCTGCCGGGATACCGGGAAAAATCCCTTAGCTCCGCCCACTGACCGGCACCGGATCTCTTAGCTTTAGCGAAGATCTGGGACAGGAGGGGCCAGGATAGCTGAATGCAGTAGTACGGTACTAGTAGATTTGTTAATGCATAGAAATAAAATATCAGACATCTGCTTTTTAGTTTATTTATTGTGAATTTAAAATACAAATTATAATAAACAAAGATTTTCCATTCTGTAACAAAGTATTCAAATGATGAAATAATCACTCAGTCACCACGCTCATTTCCGGGCCCACGATCCAGACGTTGTTTACTGTTGTCATAGCAACAAATCTCACCAAAGTGTGTCCCATGTAAAGCCATCCCTTGGACAAGTGACTACCGAGTAATAATGCATATTCTAAATATGTGATAAACATGGTTGTGATGACAGTTGTATGAATCTGAACCCTAGCACCATGCAGACAGAAATCCATAGTTAAAAATTACAGTTTACTTACTGGTTGGCAGCAAAATGATTTCATAAATAAAAAAAATAGTTTCTTCCAAGTACAGACACAGACTCAAAAAACAACTATTACAGCTGTTCGTTTTTCCGTCTTTTGACAAAAGCTAATAATTGCAACATGCACCGTAGTGAGAGACACAGTAATTAAAGGGACACTGAACCCATATTTTTTCTTTCATGATTCAGATAGAGCATTCAATTTTAAGCAACTTTCTAATTTACTCTTATTAACAAATTTTCTTAATTCTCTTGATATCTTTATTTGAAAAGCAAGAATGCAAGTTAAGATGCCGGCCCATTTTTGGTGAACAACTTGGGTTGTTCTTGCTGATTGGTGGATAAATTCACCCACCAATAAACACGTGCTGTTCAGGGTCTGAACCAAAAATTGTCTGGCTCCTTAGCTTAGATGCCTTTCAAATAAAGATAGCAAGAGAACGAAGAATAATTGATAATAGAAGTAAATTAGAAAGTTGCTTAAAATTGCATGCTCTATCTGAATTTGAATTTTTGGGTTCAGTGTCCCTTTAACAAAGATTATCTCCCGAAAACTGAAATTTATTGGGATACTGTGAAAGCCTTCCTTAGAGTAGAAATCAAGACTAATATGTCTAAAAGGAAAAAAATAATAATGAGAAGAGAAATACAGTTAGCCAATCAATTAAAGATCAAATATGCAAGATATAGAGAAAACCCAGCCTGGATAGAATATCAGAAGGCTAAAACAGAGAGAGAGTCTTTCTTAAAGGGATAGTAAACCCCAATATTTTCTTTTATGATTTGGATAGAATATACAATTTTAAACAACTTTCCAATTTAATTCTATTATCACATTTTCTTCATTCTCTTGTTATCCATTGCTGAAGAGACAGCATTGCGACTACTGACAGGAAGCTGAAAATATCTATTTAGTCAATTTCAAGAGACAAATGTGTGCAGGCACCAATAAGCAGCAGCTCCCACTAGTGTATGATATTTGTGTATTTATTTTTTAACAGGGGATACTAAGAGAACGAAGCACAAAGTGAATTTAAAAGTGTTTTAAAATGACATGCTCTATCTGAATCATGCAAGTTTAATTTTTACTTTCCTATCACTTTAAGGAAAAACTGTTTAAATTTAAGGTGAAACTAACGGACGTGCCTGGTTATGTGTGTCTGGGTCCTGTGACTCTAATGCTGTTTAGTTGATAGGGTGGCTCCCATATAAAAAGTTGGTTTATATTATTATTTCTCCTAGCCTCTGTATCATTCTAGGCATCATTCTGAGAGCCACCTCTGTTTAAGAAGGGATAACTCATATATCAAACACGTACCGGGTTTTGCTTCACTTTTGACATGGGTCCTCTATGCTTCTTTGGTTTAACAGCAATCTTGTGCTTTGCGGCAGAATTATCCAAACAAATCGAAGACCTAGCTGGAGTGGTAAAGTCTACCAACAGCAGGGAACTGGCTGGTGACGTCAGGCATGGTGTTAGGTTAGAGGGAAATGGGCTGATGGGGCGCGAGGATGGTTCGGACGATATCTGCATAAAGACAAAACAGAATTTTAAATGCAGGAGTTTACAATGACAGAACATTCCTAAGCTATTGAAATATGAAAACATAACAAAAGAGGTATTACTTTTTTTTGCTACACAGAATATGTATTAAGCACAATAAAATTATTGTTCAAGGAAAAATAATCTGAGGCTGAAAAATCTTACTTTACAGCATATTGTACTACAGGAGGTGGCAAGTCATTTCTTTTCAGGAATTAAGTTTAGTGAAACCAGAACTTGTGTTAAAGGGACATGAAATTCATTTTTATTTTCCATTCATTATTCAGATAGAACATACACTTTTAAATAACTTACCAATTTATCAATTTTGCTTAATTCTCTTGGTATCCTTTGTTGAATGAGCAGAAATGCACTACTGGGAGCTAGCTGATCACATTGGTAAATGACAAGAGGTCTTTTTGTGCAGCCATAAATCAGCAGCTAGCTCCCAGCTACTGAACCTACATAAGTATGCATTTCAACAAAGAATACCAAGAGAACAATGCAAATTAGATAATAGAAATACATTGGAAAGTTGTTTAAAATTGTATGCTCTATCTTAATCATAAAGGACAAGTTTTGGGTTTCATGTACCTTTAATATCTTATGACTATACATAAAATGTATGTAGGCCCCTTTTTACTGCTGGCCTCTGCACAATCTGCAAGTGATTGACTGCACTATGAAGGGAAAGGTGTGTGTGCTTTAGCATAACAAGTAGGATGACAACTTACTTTTCAAATAAAAAAATTTCTCATGTTTAAAAATAGCATGTTTAAATGTATGATTGAAAGGTTGTGACTTCACATTTGCTTTTCTTCACAAACAGGTGGTAAAGTATCATACGGACAAGTCTAGTGGCCAAAAGTCTAAAATCATTTTAGAGTGCCATTATAGTGGAAAAAATATGCTATAATTTGTTAAAGCATGTCATTTTATCAATATCAATCTTGCAATGTGGTTAAACGCATATGTAAAATACTGCTTGGCAGGTGGTGGCTCCAAGCGGAAAAAGCCGCTGGGTCATGTGACTAGCGCTGCTAATTATGGGAATTAAATACATAGATTTGCAGTGTTGATGGTGAATAAAATTACATGATCTAATCAATAAGTATGTCATTTTTCACTATAATGGACCTTTAATGTTGATAGTAAATAAATTGTTACTAATATTTTGTCTGGTAACATTTCAGCAGATTATAAAAAACAAAATTTATGCTTACCTGATAAATTTCTTTCTTTCCGGACATGGAGAGTCCACAACATCATTCCAATTACTAGTGGGAATATCACTCCTGGCCAGCAGGAGGAGGCAAAGAGTTCCACAGCAAAGCTGTTAAGTGTCACTCCCCTACCCATAATCCCCAGTCATTCGACTGAAGGGAAATGGAAAAAGAAATAACACAAAGGTGTAGAGGTGCCTGAGGTTTAGTAAAAAATAACTGTCTATTTAAGGGA
>CAJPDP010080189.1:0-12259 GCA_905336975.1 Bombina variegata variegata
TCATGACTATGTGACTACTGTGCCCCTGTAACGTACATTACAATATGGCAGCTTACATAGGAAATATAAGAAATAAGTATATTGAAAGTCACAGATGATGATACCAAACCACCAAAAGTGTTTATATTCTATATAAAAATAAGGGAATCTAAACACAGAAAGTTTCCAACTAATAAGAGTAAGCTTTGAAAATGCTATATATAAGTACCTGGCATACAAATGAGTGACTGCTTGAGAACAATAAAACAGAACTCCCCTCTTTAGGAGAGCTTAAACGGCTAATAGTATAATCTCCCTCTCAGTCTCATAAGGGCGGATAATAAATATACCTAATCCACTACCAGAGAGAACGGTCTGTATACATGCAGCTCCAGGAGGGGGAAAACCATGAGCAGGTTCTCTGTGTGGCCGCGCTATCAGAAAACACCCCCAGGAAAAACGAGAGCTCTGTGCCACTGCCCAGACGATCTCCCCACGTTAGAGAGGAG
This sequence comes from Bombina variegata variegata, assembly GCA_905336975.1. Lineage (NCBI taxonomy): Eukaryota > Metazoa > Chordata > Amphibia > Anura > Bombinatoridae > Bombina > Bombina variegata. Next base: position 489 of record CAJPDP010080189.1, read on the forward strand.
AGACAAGCTGTGCGCTGTAATGCGGTGCACAGGCGCACTCTAAGGCTCCATTATGGAGCAGACTATATTCACGCCAAAAATAGACCTGTGGCAGGAATATTAACCCCACTGCCACCAGTCTCAAATCCAACCAGTAAACTAGCTCAACAAGCATGTTGAGAAGACTTGTGAAAAAGGCTGTCTTCTCAAGAAAATGAGCCATACAATGTATAATCCCTGGAAAACCCCAAGCTACTAGCTTGTATCGTTAAGGCTTAAGGATGTCGATCCTCAATTATTTTAATACGCTCCAACCTTCCTTGTAAGGAAACGATTTCAACAAGCATGCCTCAATAAAAGAGAAACTAACCGGACTGCAGGCAAACCTATTAGGCAACTAACCTGTAGAGGATATAAGGAGTCTCTCACAACCCTGATAGCAACAAGGCATTACAGAAGGAAGGGGATGATACAGTAGTCCTATAAGGTGACTAGTCCTTAGAGGGATAAAAAACACACCCTTTTGCCATAATAAACAGAGTACTAAGAAGTCTGAGCAATCAGGGCCATACCAGCTCATTTAACACCCATGGCCCCCACCAGGAATAATATTCTGTGCAATTCCCCAAAATAGGCTACTAGCCCATGAGCTACCGTGTGAGACTGTTCAGTACATGAAACCCCACTGAGGTTCATTGTGTGTTGTGTGCACCAGGTTCAACTAAAATACGTCCTATATATGTCATTTATATCTAGTGTAACCTCCACCGGAGTTATTTCTACAGACATAAACTATCACACCTTCCCCACTAGTAGGGATAGGCATTGATGATTACAGGGACTAAAAAACAGCATTAGCCTTTGATATGCTGGAGATGCCGTGGATTGAAATCGGTACTCAGGTAAATGTCCTCAGTTCCCCACAGATTGACAACATGACATTAGTGGGAAAGGGAGATACAGGACTTCAGTGCTCTGAAAAATCTAGTCAGAGACCCTCCACCCAGCATGAATTTCATCTGTGTTGCAGATTAAATCCATGCTGGGTGGAGGGTCTCTGACAGTAGCACTTTTCATCCTGACAGGGACCTGAGACACAAAAAGAAAGTAGGCAAGGGAAGCTTCCCAGCAACATCCAGTGGCTAAATTTCACCAATACTCTTACTAAGAGGATTACATCGCTAATGAACACCCCCTAGACCTTTCTTGCAGGAAACAATCCATTAAGGAACAAATAAATGAATCTTCAGCAGAGCATCTCTCATCCTCCTAGTAGATGAGGCAAAGAATTACTGGGAGGATAGAGAAAGTGGGAGAAATATTTAATCCTTTGATTGGGGTGTCTTTGCCTCCTCCTGAAGCCCAGGTGATGTATTTTCCATAGGTAATGAATGAATTCATGGACCCTAATTGCCATTAGAAGGAAAATGTATTTTTTACTGGTCCAATTTGGGGCGCCAAATTTATCTTGCACCCGCAAATGGGCAAATTTGCCCGTTCGCAGGCGTGCGATAATTAACCAGCCATTACAAGTGGCTGGTTATTGCTACCAATAGCTTGTGGTAGCAATTGGCGTTCAAATAATTAACCAGAGATACAATTTGGGGCGCCAAATTTATTGCATGCCCGCAAATGGGCAAATTTGCCCGTTTGCGGACGTGCAATAATTAACCAGCCATTACAAGTGGCTGGTTATTGCTACAAGTAGCTCAAAAAATTAACATAAATTAACAAAAATGTACAATCTCTGGATAATTTTTTAAAAGTGCATCAAATGCACTCAAAATAAAGGGCATTATAGTTTTTATTTAAAAAAATGTAGCATTTTCTTTTAAAATTAAAAACAACTGCATTAGGCAGTTTTTGGGGTCTAAAGGTGGTGGGAGTTGGTTATAATAAAAAAAAACAGCACTGAAGAGTACCTTTACATTTCTGTCTATGGGAACTGTGTGCATTTGTGAATTGGAGTGCAAATATAGCTTTCATGAAACCGATTTTAAGTGCTCCACTTGAAATCTGGCCATTGTTATTTTTAAAATGTCTGAAACTCCTTTCACAAGCTGCAGAAATGTGCCTTTTTGATTGGAATACCACTGTCAACATTGACACAGCATTAGATAAATGGGTTAATAAAAATACTAAATATTTTTATTTATATGTTTTTTTGCTGAGCAAAGGGATGGCAAACTCTCTTTTAGTATTTGCTTGGAATTGACTGTTTTGCATTTAATGGTATGCTAATATATATTGCTACAAATACAGAATTATTATTTAAACATTTTCATATATGGAATCTTTTGATTTAAATTCTTACCTGCATAAGTTCATGTTGCTGTAGGTGCCACTTTTTAATGCCATTGTCTCTTGAACCACTAAAAAGTATCCCACTCTGCACAGCAAGGCACTCAATCCCATCATAATGAGGAGGCTCCAGGTTATAGGTGGGCGAAACACTCCCGCCCCATCCAGAAGGGAGCTCGAACATCTATAAGGGACAGGAAGTAGATGAAAAGGAATTGAAAAATACTGTGGAGAAGAAAAAGTTGTGGAGAAGAAAAATTAGAGAACAGAAAAAATAGAGAAAAGAAAAAGGATGGAGTGTAATTAAAATTAGAAGAGTGAATGAGAAAGAGGCTGAGACCTTAATATAGTGGTCCTTGGATCCAGTAATAACAAGATCTCTTCCGCTCTGGGTATTGCTCACTGTTAAACACATAACTGGAGCCATATGTCCTGTCAACTTCCCAATGGGCTGCAACCTGCAATAAGTGGTTATGATTTATCAGCGTGTAGCAGCTAACCAAGTCCAAGTAGTTGCTTATATTACTTCACCTCTACTCCTTTATTCAAAACTGAGAAAGTAAAAATAATAAATGAAACAATTTATATATAACTGTTGATGTGTTTATTTTATTTGTACCTGCTGTCTATGTATCTAGATACATACATTTATGAGGATAATTATATCATCATACTTCTTGACTTTTGCTTCCTGGACCAGCAAACACATTTTAGAAATGTTATTTCTCTGAATTATATGTTTCAAATAAAAAGTAATTTTTCAAGTCAATAATATCAGTTTGTAAGGATTGCTTAGACTCCCTCCATGTGGCTTATTAATAAAAAAGAAAAGCCTAAAGGGCAAGATTACAAGTGTGCAGTATGTCTTTTCCACGTGTGATATGGTCTTTTCGAGATAAATTTTCATTGCCCTGATATTACAGGTCTTGAAAAATAGTACATTTTAATTAACAATCCTTTCCGCGCTCAGTTACACTCAGATTAACACTGTCTAATAAAAAATATTTTAAAAATATATTGCACAAAAATGTTATAAGCATTCAAAGATTGGAGATCTTGGGTGTAAGAAAAAAATTGAGACACATACATATACATTGTTAAAGATGTATTTGTATGTATATATATCATGTTTTTATCTGCTTAATGGCAAATTAATATAATGCACTTATATATATTTATATATGTGTACATATATATTAATGTTTTTATATGTGTATATATAACTGTAAATATATACACATATAAATACATTAATATATATGTACACATATATAAACATATATATGTTTACCAGGAACGAACAACAGTTGTTGTTCGCTCCTGGAACATATATATGTTTATATATGTGTACATATACACTGCTACTGAGCTTGTACCCCCTAGGAGCAGCCTCATTCAGTCCAGTTGTGCTTTTCACAAAGGAAAACTTTCCTGAAGTATATCAGTCTGATCCCGCCAAGTAAAGGTCAATCCAGCCCCATAATACCAGGCAATTCTCCTCTGAACAAGGAACATGACAACCCCAGACAATTGTTTCAGCCTTCTGTGGGCCTTGTGAACATGACAACCTCAGACAATTGTTACATCTTTCTGTGGGCCCTGTGAACATGAGAACCCCAGACGATCATTTCGGTCTTCTGTGGGCCTCATTATACAAAGCCAATTACAGAATGCAGCGGGAGCGAGCACAGACTGCATACATTGATGTAGTGACATTGAGTGAAAAGTGATTACATTGAATAAAGTTTTCACCAGATATTAAAATTGCACATACATTTAAAAGCATGATTGGCTCCATTTGATATACATATATCTCTAATGAGCTGCAATTGGTTGTCAATGACTGCTATAAAATTAGGATCGGGGAGGAATAGTTTAGGGAAGTCACATGGCAAATTCTTACATTGAAGAATAAGGTATTCATTCTAAAAGCTTAATTTTATTTATTCATTACTGACTTTGGCTTTTTACATAGTTTCCGATAATGGATTATCAGTGGCCATTTAAGCATTCATTTTTCCTTTTTAATGATTTTTTCCCCTTGTTTAGCACTTCCTAAATATCAGTTTACTATTATTGACTCCCATTGAAATCAACAGAATTGATAAATGATAATTTGCACCATGTTTACTGCCCCACTTTTGCAAAAGGAGATGTTAAGGTACAAACATTGTGGCATTTGGATTGATACCTTTGTACAGTGACTAAGGAAACTAATCATTTGTATGGGTAAAATAAACCATCCCGTTAAGTGTTAACAATCTATTGGCACAATGGGTATACTGGAATTTTCTCTCAATTACTTTTCTTTTAATTTTTTTTCATTTATTGAGAAAATATTGTTTCCTGATTTGGGAACATTTTAATTTGAAATCAGAATTGTGAAGCAATATTTTTACCTTTCACACTAGCAACTATAAAAATGCAGCCTTTGACTTTTGGTCCTTACAACTCTTGAATGTAAACATTTTTTGGCTACTTAACCCCTTGCGCCAAAGAACGTAGGGACTATGTCACACGGTACTTTGCACAGTACTTTGCCATCATACTGTGTTGACGCATGTTGCAGTCCCCGCTATTAGTTTTGACACAAGGAATCTGCCTTCATAAAGAGAGTAATCATTGTGCTCCATTACCATATAAAGGCAGGTCCAATACTGACAGTGACACAGACAGTGTTACTGCGTTTATCTGTGCAGTGGTGCAGGTAGGTGGTGTGGGAGGATTGGGCTGTCCCTATGCTACAGAAATTACCTTGGGAGGGGAGAGGGAAGTATGGTGAATGTTTGGAGCGGGGGAGGTGCACTACAGAAAAATAAAAAAAAAGGCTTGATCGCTTGGATGGGGAGGTTAGAAAAAAATATAATAAAATGTTAAATAAATAAAACACAACTCTCCACACAGCATACTGACAGACTGACAATAACACTTATAGTGGTGCAGGACAAGAAGAAGAGAGTTATTTGAGATGGGTTAGGGGGTGGGATTCCTACACTACAGCAAATATTACCCTTAACAGCTGATTTCAGAAGTGTGTTGTGCGCAGCTGAAATTAGTAGTCTTCTCATTACCCATGCATGTCTACCATTTCTCAACAAAGGGGATATCAGAGAAGCCTCTATAACCATTTGTCTTATATCTGCAGTAAAACAAATGTTGACAATTTTTTTATATGATCACATTTGATAGTAAAATGGTGACATGAAATATACCTAGATCACTACCTTGGGTTGTCTACTTTAAATATATATATATATATATAGTTTCGGGGGTTAATTTTGAAAATTTGGGCAGCTCTGCTATACCAAATGAGAGTTAACCCAATGCATCATTTTAGATATAGCTGCAGATAAAGACCTTTAAATGATCAAAAATAATTTAAAAATATATGTATACTGTGATGGACTCCGGCTACTCCGACTGGGTATCCCCACCAAAGGATCCTTTCTGTATCTGGAACCTGCCGCTATGTAGCGGAGAAAGTGATTTTAGGCAATCCCACACAAATAACTAGACAAACTAGCATTCAGGTGAAAACACGAAGTACCCCTTTATTGGGAAAACACACAGTTTTTATACACAATCAAATCAAGATAAGAGCCTTATCAGTCCCCCAAATCTCCCGCCCTTCCCGACAGACCGGTGCCTTCCATAGAGTCCATTGTCCAATAGTGTCCAGCAGTATAGTGATGGTGGTTCCGGGGTGATCCCGGGGGAGCGGCGGCACTTCCAGGGTGACGTTGGAAAACCCTTGGTCCCCAGCTGCTACAGTCCTAAAAGCGACATGATCCATGGCTGGGGGCTGGAGCTATGGGTGATTAAACGTACACCAGGAAGGCCACTGCGGAGTGGGGGTTGTAGAGGGGGGTCCAGAACCGCCGGTTCCCAAGGGAGCTCCCTTCCGGCAATCACGCCACCTCTTGACCTCCCCAAGGGGTACCAATTCCCAAAAGAGTGGAGCTCTGGGACAAGGGGCTGCTGAAGTGACCTGGGGCAAAGGACACCGGGGATGCAGGACAATGTGGCCGGCTGGCAGTTTCAGGGGCCCGGCCAGCAGGAGGGACTAGGCGGTCAAGGACCAGCACTATCATGACAATGTGTAAATCATAAAACAAAGCAAATCAAAGGTCTGGGAGATCGCGGTTGCTCTAAAAACCCCAAATCTGCTGAGAAACAAGAGGGGGCTAGGTAGTAGGTGGTGGAGGTTTAACCCTTGGAGCCTGGTATCCGTGACAGCTCCCCCCTTCCAGTTCGGCAGACCTGGCTAGATCCACACACTGGTCAGCCTGGGGCTGTCCGAGGAGCTATTCCACTTCAGTTTACCAGGAAAGTCCATCAGCGTTTACATTGCTTTTTCCCAGCCTGTACTGAATGTCAAAGTTGAAGGGCTGCAAGGCTAAACTCCACCGCAGCAATCGTCCATTGTCCCCAGAAACTCTGTTGAGCCAGACTAGGGGGTTGTGGTCTGTGAGGACGGTGAAGGGCCTTGCATAGAGGAACGGTTGAAGCTTCTTAATTTACCAGGGCAAGGCACTACTATTCCACCGCCGCATAACCTACCTCCCTGGGTAACAGCTCCCGGGTGATGTAGGCTATGGGGTTGCCCTGCCCTTCCTCGTCCACCTGGCTTAGTACTGCTCCCAACCCGAACATTGAGGAATCTGTGTGGACACAAAAATGTTTGGCTGGGTTAGGAGCGGCCAGGACAGGGTGGAGATCAATGCAGTCTTAAGGTTCTGGAAAGCAGTTTCACATTCTGGGGATCACAGGACCTGTCGGGATAGTTGTTTATGGGTTCGGTTGGTCAGTGGTTTGGCTAGGGCACTGTAATTGGGGACAAATTTACGGTAGTACCCTGCGGGCCCTAGGAAAGCTAGGACTTGGGTTTTGGTCTTGGGGGTGGGCCAGTTTGCCTCAATCTTGGCTGGCTCTGGCCACTACTTCCCCAGCCCACCCGGTGTCCAAAGTACTTGTCAGGGTTCCTGGTTCCTCCGTCACCCATCCTGTCCAAACTACTCCATGTTGCCTTTAAGACTCTGGAACACCCTCAACTTAATGCTTAGTATTTTGTTAGTTGCCAAGCAAACGAGACGGAATTCTAAGCTCCTGTAACACTGTTACGCTACTCGATCATATACCCTTCACTTGGGTCACATCCTGACTGAAATCCGTTCCCATCGACTTGGTCCGGGAGGCAAATACATTAGAACTCTACTTAAGACCAGAGATTCAATATTTTGCCAAAGACCGCAAATGGCATTGCTCTCAGCTGAGCTAAACAAGCACATCCTGTCCAACCCGTAAAACCCATACCTGAATCGGCTGCTCTGATATTAGAAGCAGGGAAATCCGCTGCACTGGCTTGGAATATGGGGAGACTTTGACATTCCCTTCCGAGTTTCGCATAGCTGTTTATTTTTTCCTCTTGGCAGTCTGCCCTGGAACATGGAAGTTGGTTGAACAGCTGAACCTCGCTGACGTCACCTGTCAGTCAATCCAAGGCAGATACATTGTTACGCCTGTGTTCGCTCTCGCTCTCAATGAGCTGCTGACGCATAAACATCTTCCTGTAAAACCAGATATTTCCACATTCACTGCTGTCAACTTACACTTACCGAGTTCGGCAGTTAATATTTTTCTGAAGCAAACTCACTTACTCGTACATAAAACTACTCAAGTCATAGTAGTTTCAGAGTTGATAAGTGATACAGATACTTAAAGTATACTAATTAATAAGAGTCTGCAGTTGCGATCTACAGCTTAACTACTTACTAAGGGAATAATTGTGACAAATGTGACAGTACTGGACCTCCTATTGTACACTTGTCGGGCTTCAGGGTCAGACCGGTGGCCCTGATGTGGTCTAGAACGACACCTAGGTGGACCAAATGGTCCTCCCAGGTGTCGCTGTAGATCACAATGTCATTCAGGTATGCACAGGCATAGTCCTGGAGACCATCCAGGAGGTGATCTACCATTCTCTGGAAGGTTGCTGGAGCATTCTTCATTCCAAACGGCATGACCTTGAACTGGTAGAGGCCATAGGGGTGATGAATGCCGTCTTGGGGATGGACCCGGGGTTCAAGGAGATCTGCCAGTATCCCTTGCAGAGGTCTAGGGTGGTTAGGAAATGGCCATGGATGATCCGGTCTAGTAGGTCATCAACCCAGGGCGTCAGTCGTGGTTCTGTCATTGAGGCTACAGTAGTCTATGTAGAACCTGGTGTTCCCATCCCGCTTGGGTACCAGCACCACCGGGGAGGCCCAGGGACTGTTGGACGGATCAATAACACCTAGGTAAAGCATTTCCCTGAGCTCTCGGTGCATACAGTCTTTGATTGCCTCGGGGACCCGGTACGCTGCCTGTCGCAGGGGCGCCTGCCCAGGGGTCTCCACTTGGTGCATTGCCGCTGTGGTGGACCCAGGAGTAGTAGAGAACATGTCTTGCCTATCCTCTAGCATTTGCCAGACTTGCTCCTTCTGTCTAGTCCCTAGCCTCTCGTCCAGCTGTATGTCTGCAATGCCTGGGGGAAGCTCATCTCGTCCAGGGAGCTCCGGTATGGGAAGACTCTCGGAGTCCTCCACAGCCGGAGCACAAATGGCGGCCACGTCCCTGGTCTTTTCTAGGTATGCTTTCAGCATGTTCACATGAAAGGTCCAGCAGACTTGGTCATCTGAACATTTAGCTACCAGATATGTGGTGTCGTTCAGTTGCTCTACGAGAGGGCGTGTAGCGTGTCTGTTTTGACAGGCTTCAAGGCTAGGACCTTCTGCCCCACTGCTAGGGTCCGGTTACGAGCATTCCGGTCCTACCACCGATTCTGTCTGCTTTGAGCGACCTGAAGGTTCTCTCGTACCCTTTTGGCGAGATCCTTCTGTTGGTCCCTGAATTCAAGAGCCTTCTCCACAACAGAGTGTCTCTCCTCTTATGTGAAACCTTCCCAGTGGGCTCTTAACAGGTCTAGGGGTCGCCTTATTTTCCAGCCATACACTAGCTCAAATGGGGAGAATCCTGTGGATTCCTGGGGCACCTCTCTGTATGCAAATAGGAGGTGCGGCAGGTATCTTTACCAGTCCCTGTGAGAGGCCGAGAATGTCCTAAGCAACTGCTTCAGGGTCCCGTTGAACCTCTCACATAACCCATTGGTCTGGGGGTGATAGGGGGTACTGTGCAGGGGTTTGATCCCACACAGTTTCCATAACTGCCAGGTGATCTCCACAGTGAACTGGGTTCCCTGGTCGTAGAGATCACTTCCCGGGGAAAGTCTTCCCTGGTGAATATCTGGAGCATTGCATCTGCCACAGTCTCCACCTGGATATTAGCCAAAGGGATTGCCTCTGGGTATCTAGTGGCGTAAGCTACCACTGAGTATATATTTCTTTCCTGTGGGGCTGGGTCGGGCCAAGGGACCAACGATATCTAAAGCGACCCTGCTGAAGGGTTCATCAATGATGGGGACGGGGTGTAAGGAGGCTTTGGAATGGTCTCCTGTCTTCCCAAATTTCTGGCACACTTCGCAAGTCTGACAGTATTGCTTAATATCAACTGTAATCCCTGGCCAAAAGAAGGTCTGGGTTAGTCGGTGATGGGTCCTGGACTTTCCTAGATGTTCTGCTAGGGGGATATCATGCCCTACCTGCAGCAGGTCGTACCAATATTTCTTCAGTACCACCATCTGGCGCTTGGGCACCGACCCTTTTCTCCTCTCGGAGATTCGGTACAGGAGCCCTTTCTCCCAATGAAAACGTTCCTCCCCAGGGCCCTGAGGTTCAGTGCCTACTCGGTCATGGTAAGGGGCTAGGGTCGGGTCGCTCAGAGTCTCCTGGGCGAAGTCAGAGGGGGACACCCAGGAGATTTGGTTGGGGGTAGGGTAGGAGTCGGGGCGGGATGTCTTACCTGGGTCCCCAGATCAGGTGCGGTGGCTTGGCGTCTGGCTTGCTGGCGGTAACTGCTCGAGGCCGAGGCAAGGTGGCCGATGTTGTTTCCCAACAAGACCTCGGCGGGAGATGGCTTATGACTCCCACTTCCACAGCACGGGAGCCGACACCCCAATCCAGATACACTCATGCTGTGGGGATGCTTAGTACGGCACCCCCAGCCAACCGAATGGCAAGTGACATCCCTGTGTGGTCTGAGGTGGGGGCCACATGGGGTTGGACCAGGGTGTCTGTACTCCAGTGTCTCTTAGTCCCCGTCCGACTGCCCATTGACCCAGACGTCCTGGTGATGCTGCCGGCAGTTGTCACCAGTCACGGGGTCCACCTCATGCAGGACCCCGTCTTCTTCTTCTGCACAGTTGGCGTAATTGGTAGGGTCCTCTGCATACAGACAGTGTGCAGCAGCTTGATAGTTCCAGACAGGAGCTCTTGCCCACTAAGCCAGAAGGGGGTTCTTTGGCATCTGCGCCGGACAGTCCTTTATGAAGTGGCCCGCCTGCCTGCACCCGTAGCATCGCCGGGGTGCACTGGGCCAGGCAGGGCGGATAGGTGCTGGTTGTGTCGGTGGCTGCCAAGGAGCCACCGGAGGGTGGGCAGAGGCTGGAGCAGAGCAAGGCACTGGTTGTGGCTCAGGGCAGACCTGACACCAGGCATCCATGTACTGGTCCGCCAGGATGACTGCTTGATCTGCTGTTTCGGGTCACCGATCGTGGGGGTTGTAGAGGTGGGTCCGGAACCCCCGGTTCCCAAGGGAGCTACCTTCCGGCAATCACCTCTTGCCCTCCCCAAGGGGTACCAATCCCCAAAAGAGCGGAGCTCTGGGACAAGGGGCAGCTGGAGCGACACATGGCAAGGGACACTGGGGATGCGGGACGATGTGGCCGGCCGGCAGTTCCAGGGGAACGGCCAGCCAGAGAGGGACTAGGCGGTCAGGATCCAGCTCTTTCATGACGATGTGTAAACCATAAAACAAAGCAAATCAAAGGTCTGGGAGATTGTGGTTGCTCTAAAAAAAAACTAATTCACTGAGAAACAAGAGGGTGCTAGGTAGTAGGGGGTGGAGGATTAACCCTTGCAGCCTGGTATCCATGACATATACATTTGGTCTAAGATAAATCAGAGAATGCAAATGAGATTTTTTTTTAGACAAACAGGAGCAGCAGGAATCTGTAGACCTGGGTCTACATCTTATAATGTGGGGCTTGGTTAGGAGTCTGAAAATCAGCACAATCAGCTAGATTATGAGTTTTGAGCGCTATAGAGAAAAAAGTTACGTTATTTAATTTTCTATAGCGCTGCCATTACAAGTTTTCAAACATACGCCTTTTGCGTGCTATATGGTTGCGTTGAGCTCCATACCGCACACAATCAGAGAGCTGCTGAGACGTGCTCGTGCACGATTTCCCCATAGACATCAATGGGGAGAGCCGGCAAAAAAAAAACCTAACACCTGCGATCGCGGAATAAAAAGTTCTGTAACGCAGCCCCATTGATGTCTATGGGGAAATAAAAAGTTACATTTAAACCTAACACCCTAACATAAACCCTATGTCT
>CAJPDP010080228.1:0-14665 GCA_905336975.1 Bombina variegata variegata
TGGCGGGATCAGACTGATATCCTTCAGGAAAGTTTTCCTCTGTGAAAAGCACACTGGTCTAAAAGAGGCTGCTTCTGGGTGGTAAATCACCATAGAACTAGCTGATGAGCTGTTGTTCGTTCCTGGTAGAGTGCTTCTCTCTTTCTATGTATATATATATATATATATATATATATATATATATAAGTGCATTAGAGCCCTTTGCAGTCAAGAAGATGAAAACATGTAAAATCATATTAATGCAATAATAATAATGTAAATATTTCACATTCCAATCTCTGTCACATAGATAGATATTCCTATATATATCTGTATATAGCTATATATATATATATATATATATATATATTACAAAACAAAACAGCAGATATATGTAGAAATATGTATTTATAAATAAATAGAACATATTCTGCTATGTGAAGAACATTGGAGTGCGAAATATTAATAATTTCATATTGAGGTAGCGCACTTTAGAAAATCTAACCAGGTTTGTGCGCGACTAGGTTGTTAGTTCTCCCACCCACTTTTCGCCCTCCATTGAAGTCTATGGGGGAATAACTTCAGCTTTTTGTGTGCATCAGTTTAGCCCGCAAGCAAAAACTTTTTACATTCAATTTCTAATACATTGCCATGTATCTATTTGGTCTTGTCAGGTTGCTGTTCCTTTAACAGAGAAGTTGGCTTTAACATTCTATGATGCCTTATAAGCTCCTCTCTGTCTCCTAACCTTTGCTTGTTAATTTACTATGGTTAGCAATGTCACTGCTTTTCCACATCAAGCCTCCTGAAATCATTGGTTACGGATTTCTCCTTAGAAGCTGTCATGCACACGCCTCCTCAGCTGATCAGGCTGAATCACAGCTCTCCCTTCACAGCTTGTGAAGTCAACTACGGACCGCCTTCTGGAACTGAACTGTTCGCGCTCAAACACTAAGCCGAAAGAGGTAACGATCATTCCTGCAACTTCTAGACACTGTCTACACTTCTCTCACGGACTTTCCTATCCTAGTACTCAGCGCTGCAACTATTCAAGGTAACCTCACCAGTGTTAACACGCTAAGCATAAAACAAGAAAAGTGATTCCTGTTACCTCTGTTGCATACACGCAGCTCCTGTATCCCAATTTCACTTCCTTGTAATTTCTTTACAGGTTCTCGCTCTCTGTCTTTGAGGCCCATTTATCAAGCTCCAAATGGAGCTTGAGGGCCCGTGTTTCTGGCGAGCTTGAGGGCTTGTGTTTCTGCAGGCACGCCAGAAACAGCAGCTATGAAGCATCGGTCTAAAGACCGCTGCTCCATAACCCTGTCCGCCTGCTCTGAGCAGGCGGACAGAGATCTCCACAATTCAACCCAATCGATTATGATCGGGTTGATTGACACCCCCCTGTTGACGGCCACAAATCTGCAGGGGGCGGTGTATTGCTCTCCGCATTCAGCGAAGTCTGTCGGACCTGATCCGCACTGTCGGATCAGGTCTGACAGACCTTTAATAAATAGGCCTCTTCTCCTGCTTTCCTTTCTCATTAGTTATCTGCAGGTTTTATTACTTATATCTAAGGTTGCTTATTAATTTTGTGTCAGTTTCTGGTTTCTTAATAACTTGTGATATACTATTCCTGGCACATACTTATTACTTTTGTTCTGAACTTACTTATAATGTGATCACCTCATGTATAACATTCTTGGGGGATAATTCCAAGCTTACCCTAGCCTAAAATAACCTCCTAGTTTGTAACAACAACTGCTATTTAATGTTTCCTAGTTCTATTCATATTTGTAATTAGTGTTGCAAATCGGTAGCTACACAATATATATTTCCTACTTATCCTTTAATTCATAACTAAAATATTCTTTCATTGATATATTACTAACTATATACAGTTCAGCTGCATCTTTTCACTGAGTTCTGCATATTTGATTCACATTGTAGAAAGCATTACATATTAACAAGCCTACTATGGATGAAGCGGAACTGACAAATCATGTCATGAACCTCTCACAAAGAGTTGATCAACTTACTCAAGGACTACAGGTAGAAAATCAAACCCTACATAATATAAATAAAGAAACAGTTACCACAAAACAGGATACTTCTGGCTTATTCAATGAACCTATAGCTCCCCCCCCCCCCAGAAAAGTTATCTGGTGATATGAACCAGTTCTGAGATTTCAAAAATGCTTGCTCTTTATTATTCTCCTTAGGACCTAAAACTTATAGTACCGAACAGCAAAAATTCCTTACTGTAATATCTTACTTAAGAGCTGAACCTAGATCCTGGGCCAATACTTATTATGAAAATAATGACCTCATCCTTGATTCATTAGATACATTCTTCTAAGCCATGGCTCTGTTATATGATGACCCTTGCCAACAATTGACTGCTGAGAACTCTATGAGAGCTTTAAAACAGGGTAAAAGACCTGTAGAGGACTATATTGCTGATTTTAAAAGGTTTTTTAAGGACACGCAGTGGAATAACATCTCCCTGAGAAATCAGTATCGACTAAGGTTGTCATAATCCTTGAAAGATGAGCTTTCTAGAGAAGAGCGCCCAGAATACTTGTACTCTCTAATGACCCTCACCATTACAATTGGCCGCCAACTTAGAGAGCGCAAGAAGGAAAAGTATTCCCTGAAACCTCCTGTGAAAATAACTAGTACTATGAACTTCCCACCTACTAAAGTCACTGAAGAACCCATGGAAATTGGCTTTATCAGGGGTCCACTTAAACCAGAAGAGAAGATGAGGAGAAGATCAAATGATCTATACTGTGTCGCCAAAGGGCATGAGGTCAAGGACTGCCCCAGTTTGCTTAGGAATAAAAGAGGTAAGCCTTATATAGACTCATACTGCTTATCCACCAGTGCTATTTCTACTGCTTACTGTCAACTTTCTGTTTCCCTACAGTGATATCAACACCAGATCACGGCCATTATTAACTTTGGAGCTTCAGGAAACTTTATTAACTCAAATGTTGTATCTGAAAATAAAATATCTGTAATTAGAAAAAGTTTTCCACTTGCACTACGTGTTTTTGATGGTACTCAAACTGGCCCCATTACACACCACACTATACCCATATTAGTAAGCTCAAAATCAGGTCACAGAGAACTACTCTCCTTTGATACCACTCCTCCACTTTTACCTATCATTCTAGAACTAAAATCGTTGAAGAGACATCAACCCACTTTTAAATGGAAGACCCTTACAATACTTCTTAACTCAGAACACTGTACACACTCTTGTTACTCTACTATCTCTACAGTCTACATCAGAAAATTCCACTAAATTGAATACCTCCATTCCCAAGGAATATACACAATTTCTTGATGTATTTGACAAAAGGGAGGCAGAATCTCTTCCTCCACATAGACAGTACAACTGTCCTATCGAGCTATTGCCCGGATTCCCTATCCCATATGGTCATGTTTACCCTCTCTCACAGCCAGAGTTAAAACACTTGAAGGAGTATATAGATGAGAATCTTACCTATCTAGCGATAGGTAACTTTGTTTTGAGGTCAATCCTCTTTTTAGATTAGTATACCAGTGCAATCCGTGAGCATTTTTGGGTGCTTCCCTGCCAGACTAACCCATACTCATATGTACTGCACACTATATGGTTGATACCTGGGCATGTTTGCTTTCTTATTTGTTTAATAACAATTTTAATTTTTTTTATATACACATTAGTAGTCTTTCTTTGATTTTTTAACTAACTCCTTATTAAAAGCTAAGTTTTATTATCAACCGGCTTCAACCTAGCCTCACTGTTGGTTCATACGGTTTGCATACATTATTTAGTACTAACTGAGTGCTCTGGACTATCCATTTTTCTTCTTTTTTTTGGTTACTAATGGGTCCCACCTGGACCCAGAGATGGTAGAAAAAGAATGTAAGTCAGTTTATCAGTCTTATCTTTCAGTGGAGCCAATGAGTCAAATGGAGTTGAAGGAAGAAACAAGGGGAGAAAATAGAAAAAAAAAAGGGGGGTGGCGACTTTCTCTCCCCGTATCTAACCCCCCATGAACTCTCCTCCTTCAGGGAGGGGGATATAATACATTTGCCCCTCTAACAACTCGGGTAGTGAACGGCAGAAACGTCACACCTCCTAGAATGCTAGTAATTTGTCCTCCCCCAAAGATTCTCTGGTCATACAGGTTTGTTTGCTGACAAGAATTATACACAAAATTCTCAATGGATTTTAAATATGAGATTAATTGTATCAGGGCCTGCCAGTTAGGGGTGTTAGGTTTCTTCCAGTTCCTTGCGATCAAATGTTTTGCTGTCATCAAGATCGTTACCAGCAGAGTATGCGTGGGCAGGGCAAGGGACCAAAGGCCAATGTGTAAAAGAGCAACTTCAGGGGACAGGGTATCCAACAGCCCCAGGGAGCAGCAAAGGGTGCGTAGTTTGCTCCACAAGGGTTTAATAGTAGGATACGCCCACCATATGTGTTGAGGGTCATCTGTCATTAGGCACTCTCGCGAACAGATAGTGGAAGAGTCCGGGAACATTTTATGCAACTTTAGAGGGACATAATGCCACCTAGTAATGAGCTTGTAATAAAGTTCATAAAGGGTCATGCAGTGAATTGAGGCTTTGGTATACAGAATTGCATCCGTCCAATTTGTTTCAGTCAGATCAACTCCCCAGTCTCTCTCCCACTCCACCATCTGCCTGGTCTTGGTCAGTTTCGAGGCATTGAGAAGAAACTGGTAGTAGAATGATAAGGGAGAGGAACATTGAGTGCCAGCAGATAGCCGGGTCTCCAATGGTGTTAATGTTCTGAGTGGGCCTCTTAGGAATTCCCAGGATTTTATTATGGAGACTAGAGTTAAGAGATCAAACCTGTGTTTGGCGGAATAGAGTGGGAGTTATCCAGATCACTAGTTGACAGAGGGCCCTCACTCAAAAAGAAGTCAGCCACCCTGAGTTGAGCAAAAGCCTGCCGTACTGCAAGGCCAGCGAGCGGGAGGCCGTGTAAAAGGCCTGTTATAGAGTGGTATGGTGAGGGGTGGAGGGAGATCAGTGCATTATAGCAAAGACATAGCCAGGAGTCCCTACAGTGTAGGATAATTTTGTTATTGATTGGAATGTCCGAAGTGCAATGGGGGGATCCAAATAAGGTCCATCAATGCCATGTAGGATGGCAAGGATGCTTGTTCAAGCTCTATCCAGTGAGGGCCAGGCCCGGTTGTATTCCAGTGTGAGATATGGGATAGCAAAGCGGCTTCATAGTAAAGTCTTATGTTCGGAAGGCCCAGCCCTCCAGAGAGGATAGGATGCTGTAGCAGGGTGGCTGCAATGCGGGGTCTCTTTCCATTCCAATCATACTTGTTGATCACTGCTTGGAATTTATTGATTAACGAAAATGGAACTTTTATTGGAAGACATCTGAAAAGGTATATTAATTTGGGGAGCTGCATCATGACCATAGCAATTCTACCGTACCAGGAAATTTCATCATATCTCCTGGAGCAAAAATCCCATTGGCGTTTGGAAAGAAGGACGTTAAAGTTCTTAGATAGCACAGATCCAATATAATGAGACAGAAACACCCCCAGGTGTCTCAAACCTAACATGGACCACTGGAATTTATATTTCCACCTAATTGAGGCCAATGTGGATTCTGATAGATTTAGGAGGTATGCCTCTGTTTTGTTCAGATTTAATTTATAGTAGGAAATGTTCTTGAACCTCTCCAGGAGGTCAAACAGGGCGGGGAGGGAGTCCTCTGGGTCTGTAATAAAAAGCGTCAAGTCGTTGGTGTAGAGGGCTAATTTCTGGTGTGTATCATGTAATAAAAGGCCCTGCATTTGTGTCAAGTTTCTAATTGCTGCTGCCAGCGGCTCAATAGCAAGGGCAAACAACAAGGGGGATAAGGGGCAGTCCTGCCTTGTCCCATTTTTGATGTCTATTACTTCTAAACAAAAGTCCAGCCCTCTCACCCTCACTGTGGGGAAAGAATTCAGAGTCTCAACTGCCTTTAGAAAGGCATCTTGGAGACCAAATGTGCAGA
Source organism: Bombina variegata variegata (assembly GCA_905336975.1). NCBI lineage: Eukaryota > Metazoa > Chordata > Amphibia > Anura > Bombinatoridae > Bombina > Bombina variegata. The sequence goes on from CAJPDP010080228.1 coordinate 6,023, forward strand.
GAGCGGAAAACATGTAGTCCCACCTCACCCTGTCGAACGCCTTTTCAGCGTCCATTGACAGGATGACGAGGTGGATCCCCATATCCGCAACCTCGGTAAAGATGTTTAAAAGATGCCTAGTATTATCCGGACCCTGTCTGCCCAGAATAAAGTCCACCTAGTCAAGATGAATCAAGTTTGGGAGCAGTCTGTTTAATCTAGTGGCCAACAATTTTGCATAGAGCATAAGGAATGATCCTTCCCCTCTTTAGGCAGAGCGAGTATTGAAGCTTCCAAAAATTCCGGTCTCAACTTGTTGTAAAATCTGGTGAGGATTGGGATCAGTTGTGGGGCAAAAGGTTTGTAGAATAAAGCATTAGGGCTTTGTTTATTTGTAGTGAGGTTATGGCCTGTTTCAGTTCTGTTACGGAAGGCGGACCAGTAAGGCTTTGGGCATCTTCAGCAGACAGGGTTCGAAGGTTAAGGGAGGAAAGAAATTGGTCAATTTGAGGGATTGGTGTTTTAACACTGCCCTGAGAGTTATCTAAATTATATAAAGTATTATAATATTGGGTGAATGCTCTTGCGATTTCTTTTGGGGTGTAGATCATTCCAGTTTGTGTTTTAAGTGACGGAATATGTCTCTGTTGGGTGCGAACGCAGAGTTTATGCGCCAAGAGGCGGTCTGCCTTATTGCTTTTGTAGTAGTACTATTGTTTGAGGGCCAGAAGGTTAGATTGTACCCTCTTCTCCTCAATTATGTTTATTTTGGATCTGATTGCTGTAATTTGCTCAGCCATCTGTCCTGTGGGGCCGTTTCTATTATGCCGCTCTAATGTGCGAAGTTCAGAATACAGCTGGGCATGGGATTTACCCAGTAATTTGCGATTATTTGCAGCTTGTTTTACGAAATGACCTTTCAAGAAAGCTTTCATGCCGCCGAAACAAAAGTGTAGGGTCATCAGTTTGTGCGTTATCATTGATGGTGAGAAAATCAGCAATAATCTCGGATATGTTTGCGCCAGATGGTCCATTGATTAAAGAAGGGTGCAATTTCCAGCATGGTGGGGAGGACCACTGGTGGGCATTAGAGAGATCAACTGTGACCATATCATGGCCTGACCACGGACATATCAGAATTTTAGGGTGAGAGAGTAGGTTGGCGTGACACAGCAGGTAGTCAATCCTAGAATAGCATTGGTGTGGGTTAGAATAGAAGGTATAGTCCCTCTCAGAGGGAGATAAGCATCTCCACAAATAATATCAATTATGCTGGTACATTGTGGATCTAAATAGATTAGAGGTCTGACTAGTCGCTCTGTCCAGAGGTTTATGTGTGGAGACTTTCCTATCAACCATCAAGTCCCATGCAATGTTTAAATCCCCTCCAATTATTAAAATGCATCTGCATAATTGGTCAATCAATGGAACGACTGTTTTCATAAAGGGGAGCTGTTTGATATTCGGGGCGTATAATGTATTGGATACAATCCAGAGTACAAGCTATTATCAAAAACCTGCCCTCCGGATACCTCTCCACATGTTGTATCACACACGCCACTGATTTATGCACCATAATGGCTACACCTCTTTTTTTAGCTGGGTGAGAGGCCGTCTGACAAATAGGGAATAATTTAGAATTCTGTATATACGTAGAGCCCTGGGGCCAGTGGGTCTCCTGGATGAATGCAAGTTTTACAATAGTTTTTAACAGGTATCTAAGTAGTAAACTTCTCTTTGTAGGAGCGTTCAAGCCCTGAGTATTCAAAGTGGCAATCTTAAGTGCCATGTTGATTAAGGCAAAAATTTAATTTAATAGGGAATAGAGGGGGAGAGACGAGTTAACAATCGCTAGCTCCACAGATACAGACTATTGTAAGTTTTTGTTTCTCTGTCTGTAGTCGTGAGTGATTTAGTACAAATTTGGAATAAAAGGTAAGGGTCTGTGATAGAATAAACACAGCCAATATATGCTCTATATCTTAGGGAAAAGTAGAGCAAATGTGAAATTGGGGGGGGGGGGAGTGCCAGAAGCACAAATAAGTTATTGAGTAGAGTATATTTTACAGATCGTAGGCCGAGTAGGCCCATTTGGAGTGAACCTGAGCAATGAAATAAACATTTATAAGTGACATTTATTACAGCATTAACAAGTTAAACTCTGGAACTTCTAGTTCCTATATTGTGCGTAACCTTAAATTGAGGCAAAAAGTTAAGCATATACCTGGATCAACAATAACATAACAAAAAATACAGTCTTGAGTGAGAGTAAAAGAGAGCTGGAGATGTGGCCCCCAGTGAACAATTAATACCATTTCATTGTAGTATCCCACCCCACTTTCTGGATTTAGAGTGAACCAACTTGGCCAATCAGGCCTTCTGGAGTGTGAAGCCGCTAAGCAGGGAAAAGGGATAGGGTAAGGGGTTAAGAGGGTTGTGCGAGGGCAGAAATGGAGGGCCCTGGTGTGCAGTAGGGGGGGTTAGGGAAGGGAATTAGGGGGTATCTGGAGTTACCTGGTCGGATTAAGCTTGAGGTTGGAATACCTGGAAGGTTAGGGACTGCTGCCCTCAGGGTATGTACCACACTCATTACTATCACAGTGGGTATCCACATATACTGGGATTTTAGAACCCCTGTTGGCTAAGTCGCGTAGGAGCCCTGATCCCATGGCCCCTGAGTTAGTCCCCCCTCTGTGGTGTTCTCAATATGAAATAGCCTGGACTGGAGCATGAACTAGGTATAGTCCATCCACGTCTGTGGGTCAACCTACTTGGAAAGAATAGTGTGTTGCAAAACCAATTAACTATAACATTCCATAACATTATTAACACAACTAACAGATAATAACCATATAAGAATTTGGGAAGATGTTCAAAGGGTGCGGAATTTACCAAATACATCCATACATGCCAGAATATAGACCATGTGGGTACTTTAAATGTGACGTCCTTCTCTGCTCACTGAGGTTTGAGCAGACAAATCTAATCCTTCAGCCCTGCTGTAGGGAAATGCTATCAGGTAGGGAGGGGTAGGGTATGGGAGGGAAGTGGTGTTAAGCGGGGTAAGGGAATGGGGGGAGGGTATAAGGCAGGGGCATAAAGACTAAGGGTGGGGAGTCAGTGGGGAATCCGGGGATATCCAGTCAAATTGGGTCTGATGTTAGAAGAGCAGGGGAATAGGGAGTTATGGGCCCCAGAACGTGCATCTCCCCCACCACAGCCGTGTTGTGAGCCCACAGAGACCCGGCTCCCACAATCCCCAGAAAATTTATAATTCAGAGATTCTGAACACAGGGCCCCCCGGTTAACCCCCCACCATCCAAGATCCAATTAGTGGGAATTTGTGAAACAGGAGCCTGAGCCATATAGCTCAGCCAGTAGTTCCGCCATATCTGCGAGTCTGCACACCTAGAGAAAATAAAGAGTTGTATAACCAAATAATCACAAAACCCCAAAATATTGTAAACATAACATTTCAATCTAAAACAGTGTTAAGTATGCTTTTCAAAAGGATACAGGGTTTGGTATTCAATTCCTCTTGGCTTAGAGAGACCTAGGGGTCACTTTAATGTCACTCAATTTAGGGTGAGCAGTCCTAATGGGAAGTTAGTAAAGAGCATCATGAAGGCCCCTCCTGGGGCATCACTCAACCTCCTGTGCAGAGGATAAGGTGTTCTGATGGGAAGCTTGCAAAGAGCTTCGGTTTTTCGCCCTGGTGGGCAGTTGTTTCCAGGGCAGGGCCTTGACCCATAGGTCCATAGTAGGGACCCTAGAAGCTGAGGAGGAGGGTCGGTCAGGGAGCATGTCCCATTAAGTAAGAAGATCTCTGGATTGATCCGGCGACGTTATGACATGCTGGATGTCATCCTTGGTAACAAATAGTCTGACCGGAAAGCCCCACCTGTACTTTATTTCTTTACTCCTCAGGATTCTAGTGAAGTTTTGATAGGCCTTTCTCTGCTGCAAGGTATGCAGGAAGAGGTCTGGGAATACCTGAAAGCTATCACACTTTGTGGCTTGTAGTGATCCATAATTGTCTGCTCTCAGGAATTTTTCTTGAAAAGTATAGTGTGGCTCTCGGTCTGACCACCCGGTGTGCTCTGTCAATAAGGGATTCAGGGTCCTGAAGGGGACCAAGGGCAGTAGTGAACACATCCTGTAGATAGGGTTGTAAGTCCTTGGGGGGAACACTCTCAGGAATGCCTCTCAGGCGGACATTATTACGCCTGGAGCGATCCTCTAGGTCTGCTAGCTTTGACTCTAGGGTTGTAATCTGACCTGCCAGGCATTCAGAATATTAAATCAGGTTTGCGTGATCCACTGAGAGATCCTCTTGTTTGCGCTCCAGGGAATCAGTGCGCTCTCTGATTGAAGCAATATCTCTCCTCAATTCCAGGCAGGATTTATCAAACTTTTTGCAGATAGACTCGTGATGAGATACCAATAAAGATTTTATTTTGTCAATCATATTGTTGTTTGCTCCCGCTATATCTGACAAGCTAGCAGCAAAGATGTTGCAATTAGGCCCTGCTCAGTATTTGGTTCTGAGAGACAGGTTGAATCTGAGAGCTCATCTTCTGAACCATTCTCTATAACCCTCTGGGACTGTTGAAAATGTTCTTTTACTGTCCTTTTAGGGCCAGTAAGACCCTTGGGTTTTCTCCTCGGGGCTTGCGCCATTCTCCTACCTGAATAGAATTTGAATTGAAGTAGCGTGGAAAACGACAGGCACTCCAGAGACGTGGTCTGGGATGAGTTATGGTAAGGTTGCTACACGTAGTATGCTGTAGTGATGCTCAGGAGCACTCAATGGGCCTTAGCCTTAGAACATTATCTAGCCTGCAAGCGTATTAAGCCCTCACAGACACCCGCAGCACAGAGGCATGGGGCCTGTTGAGTTGGGTATAAAACAGGCTTGGACAATATGCAGGCCAGGCCAGGAAGGTCTGGTACAGTGGAGGAGGAGGGTAAACCTGTGCTCAATATTTTAATCAGTCTATATAGGAGTTACATGGGAATTTGTCTAACACTTCACTAGCACAGAATAGGATAAGTTCATAAGGGTAATTCCTCCAAAGTCCAAAGGAATGAAAATATGTTGCTAGCCACTATGTAATATGCCCCTAGAGGAAATTCTCCTACAGAACTGTTGCTTCTTAAATATTGAATGTGCCTTTAGGGTGTATAACTTGTGTCCTTCTACTTGTTAATGCTGCTTCATGTCAGTGGTTGCAGCTTTAAGTAGTTTATTCAACCTATGGTGTACACTGAGCAGGCTGCCCTGCCCTAATGGCTGTTACGGGGTAGCTTTATCCCTCTCTCTAGGTCTGTTTCCCTGACTGTTTCTCGCCTTCTTTGCTGTTGGAGGCCGCCATGTGTGAGGGCCTTAGGCCTACTGAATCACCGGGTTCCCCGGAGCACAACAGGGCCAGAGGCCTCCGGATCCCTCAGGATGGCCCCACCCGGAATAGAGTTGTGGCGGATCATCAGTAATTGGAGAGGCACGCTCCTTAAAGAACTAGTAAGTGTGGGCCACGCTGCTGGGTATACCGCTCCAGGCCCGGGCCTAAGATAGTGGCCGTTATCACCACGCTTCTGTGGTAAATGTCCTCAAGCTTAGTTGTGTGACTACTTACTAGCTGGAGTGGTGAACAGGAGGTTCCCTGAATCCAGTCAGGCCTCCAAGAATTGCTGTTGGCTTCTGCCCTGCGTCCAGAATGGCAGCTTGTCCTGCCGCAATGTGAGCTGTGAGGAACTTAGAGCAAACAGGGACCACTGTTTAGCCACACATCTGCACCAGAGCCCTTCACACAATGTTTATTGTTACTCCGGAGTGGAGCCCCGACCCTCCGGAGCACTGGTCACTCGTAAGTACAGTTTCTGTGAGGCGGCAGTTTGGTCAGGGATTGAGTCTTCTAATAAGCAGCCTATTGTCCTGTAATCAATTCCGGAGGCTTTTCCAACTGCCCTAATAGGTCTCTGGGCAGTTCAGAGTACAAATAGAGAAAAAAAAATAACTCTATTTAGGACTTAGGTCTATTTTTTCTATAATTGATCCGGAGCTCTGTATACAGACGTTTACTCAATACGGCTACAGGCTCCACCCCCCTGCACTTTATTTTTTATCCCATGTGACCTCATCTCCGCCTTCTTTCCATTCCATGTAATTAAATCATTAAAAAGTATATACAATTTGTTTGTGCCACAAAAACGAACATGTGTGCCAGTTTCATTTACGAGATATTGCACTTTATATTTTAGCCCTTGAGATCTTACTCTACAGTAAAGATCATGTGTCTTAAGGAGGCGCTGTAAACCATAAAATATTGTTTGAAAACGAAACTAGGTTGCTATTCAGAATCATAGGGATTACTACTTTTAACCCTTACAACTTAGTGGAACCCAGACTGTCCGCCAAGCACAAGAGGCCAGCCAGCCCTGCACTCAGAGGGATCCTGATTGCCTGTGAAGCNNTATGGATAAGTGCTAATAGAGCAAGCAGGATCCCTCTCAGTGCAGGGCTGGCTGGCCTCTTGTGTTTGGCAGACAGTCTGGGTTCCACTCAGTTGGAAGGGTTAAAAGTAATCCCTATGAATCTGAATCAATCTGAGGTTTTACAGAGAAAACTGCACCAAATAAAAGTAAAACCTTGTTGACAGTGGTTCACTATATGGTCAATAGATAGAGAGACACTGCATTGATTTGGTATTCCTGATTAAACTGACTTACATGTTTTATTAACCTGACTGAATAAAAGGTTTTACTTTTATTTGGTGACGTTTTCTCTCTAAAACCTCAGATTGATTTAGATTCATAGGGATTACTTTTAATCCTTCTGTCTGCCAAACACAAGAGGCCAGCCAGCCCTGCACTGAGAGGGATCCTGATTGCCTGTGAAGCCCAGGTGGCCAGTCAGCTGGAGGCTGTTGAGTTCCAGTTTTCTCAATTAGCACTCATCCATAGTATTTTATTTATTGTCAGTACCCTTTTGGGAATTTTATTCTGATCAATATATGTTTTGAAACTTTCTGCACCAAGAGGTGCCCTTCTTCTTTCAATTCCAGATTATCTTAATCTACACCCACTTTCCACGCAATGTAATTAAATTGTAAAAAATAAATAAAAATACCATTAATTTGTGTTACATTTGTGATAATTTGTGCTGGTTTGGTTTCAGAGATTTTGCACATTGTATTCCATGTGACCTCAATCTCCAAACACTTTCCACCCCATGTAATTAAATATCAAAAATATATATTCCATTCCTTTGTGCTATGTTTGTGCTGATTTGTGCAACAAAATTGAACGTTTGTGTTGGTTTCGTTTGCGCATTATATGTTATCCCATGTGACCTCAGTCTCTGCCAACTTTCCACCCCATGTAAATTAATTTGTAAGAAAATAAACAATTATACCATTTGTTTGTACTACATTTGTGCTGACTTGTGCCACAAAAATTAACATTTGTGCTGGTTTTGGAGATATTGCAAATGATATTCCATTTGACCTCAATCTCCGCCTACTTTCCACCCCGTGTAATTAAGTTGTAAAAAAATATATATGCTATTTGTTTGTGCTATGTTTGTGCTGATTTGTGCTACAAAAATGAACATTTGTGCTGATTTTGGAGAAATTTCACATTATATTCTATGAGACATCAATCTCTGCCCACTTTCCACCCCATGTAATTAAATTGTAATTTTTTTTATATATATATATATATATACTATTTGTTTGTGCTATTTTTGTGCCACAAAACAAACATTTGTGCTGATTTTGGAGATATTGCACATAATATTCCATGTGACATAAATTTCTGCCCACTTTCCAGCATGTGTAATTAAATTGTAAAAAAATATATATACTATTTGTTTGTGCTACGTTTGTGCTGATTTGTTTCACAAAAACAAACATTTGTGCTGGTTTTGGAGATATTGCACATTATATTCCATGTGACCTCAATCTCCGCCCACTTTTCACAACATGTAATTCAATTGTATATAGCTCATTCCCTTGTGCTACATTTGTGCTAATTTGTGCTACAAAAACAAAAGTTAGTGCTGGTTTTGTTTCAGTCCATGTGACCTCAATTTCCGCCCACTTTCAACCCCATGTTATTAAATTGAAAAAAAAATATACCATTCATTTGTGCTACGTTTGTGCTGATCTGTGCCACAAATATTAACATTTTATATTTTAGCCCATGTGACCTCATCTCAGCCCACTTTTAACTCCATTTAATTAATTTATAAAAAAAATACAGTATTCATTTATGATGATTTGTGCCACAAAAATCTAACATTTGTGCAGATTTTGTTTCAGAGATATTGTACTTTATATTGTAACTAGAAACCACAGGGCCCAGGTGCAAAAATCTAAAAAGGGCCCATCCCACCCCCCCTACCCACCACCCAAAATTTGAATTTGATACATATCTTTATATATATATATATATATATATATATATATACATTTAACACAGAAAAAAAATGTGAATCAGATTACATCTCTGCAAAAGGGGGTACCCTGTGCCCACAGTCTGTGAGATGGTCTGACCCCCTATTACTGTATATAGTGACACTGTTTAACCCACCAGTACTGTATATAGTGAGTTAGTGACACAGTCTGTAATCTGCCGGTGAGATGGCTGGCCTGACCCTACCCG